>JAHHUM010002212.1:0-91892 GCA_036173005.1 Crenichthys baileyi
AGCATGAAATTGTCTGTGCCTGTCGAAGTGTTTCTGAGGAGTAAGCACTCATATCTGAATGAGCAACTGTGGTTCATACCAGCCCATTATGATCTTTTGTTTGCTTTAATCAATAGCTGTCACTCTGTGGTACAGCTGAGTGCTGCTGATTGCTATGATTTGTCAATACCAGCAGGCTAAAGACCAGGATACTAATGAGCAGTAATGGGATGCTTTCGGGTATCAGTTTGACTGACACCAGAAGGCTACCGTCTGGTATAACCACAGATAATCTATTATGGGGAGTGTTTAGATATAATTTAATCCATGCTGCATGCATCAACAAAAACTGGAGCGGCACTTCACTTTGCAGAATAAATCAACGGCAGCCCTTCCCGTTCATTTGAGAACCAAGCATACAAAAAAACAACAACAACAAAGAAGTTATCTGATCCCAGATAGATTCTAAAGGCAAGATGAGACAAGTTCACCCAACTTCAGCAAGATCAATTGGCCAACAGAGCTCCATGTGCTGCCATTGACCACATACACAATAAAACAATGTCTTGGCTAAACAAGACAGGCATTGCGGGACTATTCCAGCTGGCCCCTGTATCTCTGTGCCACCCCCACCCCCCTACCCAACCCTCCCATATTCGCACTCTTCAGCAAACTTGCAGGCTGAGTGACTCATCCAGGCGTATCAGCTCAGCACACACATAATCTATGGCCACTGGAAACACAACAAAAAGCTCGGGCTCCTGCACTCAGCCTCAAGTGAAACAGATACAAACACTGATGATATATAAACATCTCCTGTTAGCTTTTGAGAACAATATCTAAAGAAGCCCACAGACCAACAATTCTAGCTACAGCTTTGATGTTACTTTTGTATTACAGATTGTTTTTAGTAAACACAACCCTTTTTTAAAAACTTTCAAGATTTGAAAACATAAAAGTAGACATCCGAACAAACACGTGGGTAAAATATTTGCAAATATAAATAGAACTCTTCCATAATTTTGGATGTTAAGGTTTGACTGTTTTATATTTACACTGTTTAATATTAACTGGAAACGGAGCAAGAGTCATGTTAGGTTTTGTTTCCCACTGCTGGTCCTCCCTCTAATCATCTCATCATCCACTTATTTAGACCTGAGATGTCGTGTGGGGACAATTAAGCACAATCAGCGCAGTGTCAAGGTTAGCAGATTAAAAACTTCACAGAGCTGAGTGGAAGTAAGAGGGGTTCTTACCTGTTGCTGTGTTGTCTGAGGGAGCGATTAGCTCCTGGTTCGCGCGTGAAATAAAACCTTGAGAGTCCAACGAGCTACAGGTTCGGAGAAGTTCGGTATGTCTGTGTGTGTGTGTTTTCTAATGTCTCATTCCACTTCGGCTGGACTTGGTGCTGACTCGGCTTTGTCCGTTAAAAGGCACGCGACGCTCGATTCTGCGCGCGAGTTCATTCGGGCGCTGTCCGGGAGGCGCGTGGTGCTGAAATGAGGAGTGAAACGAGTCCTCGCGCTCTTGTTTTCTCTCCCTCGGCCGCCCGGAGCGTAACGCAGTTTCCATAGCGACCTGCCGTCACTCAGTCATGACTGGGTCGAGCGTGTACGTGTGGTAGAGGTGCCTGCTCGCAACAATAACGATGGGAAAGAGGGCGTTACCCTATGAGAGTTACTTTATGTGTGTATGTAGGTGTGAATGTGTATGGCTAATTTGTGTGTCAACCCTATGTTTATTAAATAAGTTGGTTAAGAAGAGCGTGTGTGCTGCTGAGATTGAGTTTGCTAGTCATTAGGCTATCACAGTGAACAGTGGCGACACAAAGGTAGGGCCGCGGGCTAAAATCAACCCCCCGGAAACCCCCCTCCAAATAAATCCCCATGCCCTCCACCTCTAAGAAAGCCATTATGGTGGTTTACTCTTGAAAGTCTGGTTTTCTGAGTTCCTAGTTGGAAACAAAAAAAACCCTGAGGTTAAAAAAACTCTGCACTAACAGATTAGTAAATTATTATCTGCCACACATTTTGAATCTGTTGAAACTTGCAGATCTAAACAATTTTTTAGCACCTGTAAAAGTTTATATCTCATTAAACAAGTGGAACACATACTCCTTTTAAATAGCTATGTATGAGAATGTTCCTTTTATTGTTTGAAAGTAAAACAATATGGAGAAAGGCATTGGTATTGTCTTGTATTGCAAATAGTAGTTAACTCGGGTGTGACATCATTCCCAGCTCCAAGCCTGAGACAAACCAAGAACACCCAAGCTAATGTCTCGAGAGAATTCTGACGTCTCTCAATGAATCCTGAAGCATAAACTGTCGCTGGAGATGCAGAAAAGTCACTGCAGTTCTTACTTTGAAACAATAGAGTTCGCTTCCTTAATGCAGCAATTAGTAGCAGAAGAAGAATCCATAGAGGAAGTACATTTCTTTTAAGATTTTTTGTGGCTCTAGTGGCCTTTATTTTTGTAATTTGAAAGTATGTAGATAGGAAGCGGGTTGAAGAGAGGAGGAAGACATGCAGCACAGGTCAGGAATCAGACCAGGGACAGCTGCGTCGAAATGAAGCCTCTGAATATGGGTCACTTGATCTACCGCTGCATCTCTAATACACAACCCTAACTACACAGTTTGACTGTATAAATATTACTTTTAACTGCCTTTGGAAGGGTCCAAAACATTCCATCTGCCTTTATATTCAACTGTACACATGCTTGTAAAAATGAACCTGCATTTTAAACACTACTCTGCTCTTCTTATTTGGCGAACACAACTCACGCCTCATGGAAGATCACAAATATTGGAACGTGCATGATTGGGTGAAATTAAAGGATACGCACCGGTGTTTCTATTGTGAGACGCTGTTCGCGAGGACAGAAACAGCAGACATAATGCAGGTGTTATTTTCACTGAATATTATTTTAAAAGAGTATACATTTGGCAACTCATTGCAAAGCTTCAGTGAGTTTCCACATTTATTTGTTTGTTTAAAATTGTACTAATTTAGTCCTGTGGTTATGTTACTAGTTTTTTCAGATACGAAATAGGGTCATCTACTGTGGGATTGTATCGACGAGTCAGTTCATGGTCATTGCTAGGAGGATGTCTCATACTCTGACAACATGAGATTTAAAGTAATTTTGTATATTCTATTCATAGTTTAATGCAAGGGAATTTGTTGTGACTCCAATAAGTATCTTCCATTTGAAAGGCAGAGGTACTTTGGTTTGATTAGGGATCCAAATCTGTCAAATATCATAGGAGTCAACTAGCCCAAACATGAATCAGAACCACAGTAAACGAAAACAGTTTATAACAAAGTCATCAGATATTTTTATGCAATTTAAGTGAATTATACATGACATTTGAGCAATTTCATGTTCATGTATTACCATATTTCATGAAAATAGTTAAATACAATGTAAAGTAAACTCCTACTTTAAGGTATGTGGTTTAGGTATGTGGTTTTCAAATGGTTCAGTTATATTTACAAAGTGGAAGCAGAATGGAATGAAATGTAAACGTGTTGGTACAAAATAGGGGCTTATATTGGCAAACATGCAAATTTACACGGAGCCAGGTTATTCTTAGTGAGTGAGACTCCCATTTCTGTTCCAGTCGCTGAATTTACGAATATACTGTTGACTTCAAAAATCGCTTCTTATTTGCTATAGCAGGTTTATTTTGAGAACTACACCTCCTTTCTATTCACGATTCCAGCACTGCACGGCTCCACTCCACTGTACCTCACTCTATTCAGCAGAAAACCTGTTGTATTTCCATTGACGGCTGGAGGTGGGGCTTCAGACCCTCCTGTCCACAACCATAAATGGCGTCCATGATTTTGAATCACTGCCATGGCTCTTGGGTTGACCGACTCGGGCCACTGTGATCTTTAATATTTTTGTAGTGGCTCTTAAGTTTTTTAGCTTTTCCCAATACTGCCACCATGTGCGGTAAAATCTGTGGCTTGTCATTCTAAAGTAGAGCCCATGGAAAAGGGACATCTTCCATCCTGTTAGGGACCTTGCCAGGCCTCGGGAAAGTTTTCAACTACTTCAAACTTTTTTAACCCCTACGTAAAAGTAGCTAAAGAGCTAAAAGCACAACATACTGCCAGTGGCATTTCCTGCATGAATAGGTCCCTGGGCAAGCTGATTTTTTGTTTGTTTTGTTTTCAGAATTAAATTAAAGGGTTCACAAATCAAAACAGTTTTTTAAAGAATATTTAAACAGTGTGGGATATTATGTAATTTAATAGGTTTAAAGAATGTCTTTTCAGTGTAGTATATGCCAGTTCAGGGTTGATCAAACTAAGTATTTCATATTTTGATCTAGAGATGAAATACAATCCGAATTCCCTTAAAATATTTAGAGTCAAATAACGTAGCATAGAACAGAAATCAACAAATCACATGTGAACCACAATTTTCATCAGCCAGCTGCTGCCCCCTTGCAGCCAGAGGGCGGCAGGTGCTTATGCCAACCTCTGGCAGAATGACACCCTGGGTGGTGAGCCATATAGCCCATTAAAAAATACTGCCATTAAGAGCTTGTTGGCTGTGTATTTTAGAGAGTTAAATGTTTAAACAGTTCTTATGTACTTCCCCTTTTCTCCCTCACAGAAACATCATTGGACCTATATCTAAAGCTGCATCTACTCAAAGTGTCCAGCAGATAGTCTACAGTATGAGTCATCCATTCTCCTCCCTCCCCCAGACCAAGCCGTTAATCCCCTACCTCCCCCACCCCAGCCCCTCTCGGATGGCCAGTGCATCGTGCATCCACTGGAACATTTTCCTAGCTGGCAATGATCCATTTCGCCTCCTTATATTCTAATTTTTTGTTGCGTCTCTTCAACACACACACACACACACACACACACACACACACACACACACACACCTCACTTTATTTCCCTGTTTGGTCTGCTTTTCTCTCCACAGGCGTAATTAAAAAAAATAATTGACGGAAAAGTAAAATAAACACGAGTGCGCACGTCGACACACACATGTACGGATGCGAACATCAAAGGAGCTTTGTAGAAAAGGTCAGTTTACTCCCTCACAAAAACACTAATGACGTCATAGACCTATCTCACAACCTACCGATACCGGCTAGAAACTATTTTTAGACACCATAGAACTTTGGACACGCGCGCCTGTTCACATCTCGAACAGTCGTGACGTAGAGGGCGTGTAAATCGTGATCATGTGTGACAACGGTGAAATGTTGGCAGATGCAGAAGCTATTTTATCCAAAGATAATTACTGATAAAAGAGAGCTCACCCAACGTTTTCCATCCATGGTAGAAGGGGCTAGGCAGTTCTAGCACATCCCAGCACTATGAAGAAAATGTAGTCTATATGACATGGTGTATTTACTGTACGAAAATGCATTAAAGAACAATCAGTGCGTCATTAAATTAAGCAATCAGCCAGTCCGTCTTTATTCATGGGACTCGTTTCCTCGCAGTTATGGAAACCAAAATTGCTTCACATAAAATAAAAAGACAGCAATAAAGACAAAACAAACTCACAAAAAAACACAATGAAATAATGGGCTGAAGGCTGAGCATCAAAACAGAGAAGAAAACAGTTCACAGAAGGTACGTTTCGTTGAGGAGGAGACTAAAGCTAAGAGTGTGAAATGTAAAATAAATAAATGAAATAACAAATGACTAAAATAAGTAAACTATAATAAACATTTAATTAAGACAATTTTAATAAAAGTTAATAAATCATTACATTAAAACTAAAATATAATACCAAATAATTACAAATATAAAGCCAAACGAAGCGTGCAAATACAACTACAGATTTAATTTAGGGAGAAATTAGCAATAAATGATCATGATTACTGAAAAATTATCTAAACCCCCCACCAACCCCCCAACAAGATGAATATTAGGTTTGCTTTTACACAATGAATAAACTGCCGCGTCATCGGATTTAAACAAATGCGGAAGTGAGTAGAAGTGAACGATCTTGCGATATTTGCTAAAAATCACAACAATCCAGCGCTTGACTGAGTGGCTCTTTGTCTCTTTGAACATCACCAAACTCGTCCCAGAAAGCCACCCACACCATGTCGAACATAGAGAGCAGCCTTTCTGTGTACTTTGACGCCCACAGCGGAACACACACATTTACACTGCAGCAACCGTTGCTAACCATTAGCGGTGTTTGGTCCCCAGCTAACCGTGCCGTGTGCATCTTGAAACTTCTTCCCCGTCAATGAACGATGAAGGAAAACAGTGACAGCTGCCCGGGCTCGCCGAGATGTTTAATGACTCTGGTTAATTTTTGACCGATTTCGCAAAAAAACAAAACACAAAAACAAACACCCCTTCTCCTGCCTAAAGTGACCTGGCTTTATTTGGACAAATGTTCCACTGTTACGTCAGTAAAACCACAATTTCCACTGTACCTGGAATATGGTTATAAATTGTCTCTCATGGCTTTTACAAAATCACGTATTCAACTTCTAAGTTTGCCGCCACTGAGCTGTAGCGCAGCTCTAAGGCGCAGAGAAGAAGGCAGAAAAAGCAAAAGCGAAGCAGGTTAGTTTGGTTTGTAACAAAAATAACATGCTACAGTGCAGATGTAGTCTTTGTTGGAAGTAAATGTGCATCTTTGTCTCTTATGCTCTCCAGAAGGGTAACGTTGAGGCAGCTAGGACCCATGCAGAGAATGCCATCCGTCAGAGGCACCAGTCCATTAACTTCCTTGTGATGAGTGCTGTGTCCTCTAGGGTCCAGACTGCTGTCACCATGAACCAGGTTTTCTCTCTCTTTTCTTTTGCAGATAAACAATGTCAGCCTCACAGGTTTTTACACCAAAGTCACGTTAACTTTCTCCTGAACATAGTACGGCTACTGTGGTACAGTACATGGGGTCTAGCTTTTTGCTAAAGTATTCATACCCCATAAACATTGTCAGACTTTGTCACATTTCAAACACAGTGATTGCTGTAGCGTATCATGATTTTGTAATAGACCAACACAAGGTTGTGCATAATTGTAAATTAGAGGAAAATGTGAAAAAATCGGATAAGTTACTTGCAGTAACTCGCAAAACATGAGTACAACCCTCACATTTATGTAAATATTTAGTTATATATTTTCAGGGGGCAACACTGAAGATATGACACTGACAACAAAAGTAAGTCCACCCCTAAGTGAATATGTCCAAATTGTGCCCAAAGTGATAATATTTTGTTTTGCCACCATTATTTTTCCAACACTGCCATAATTCTCTTGGGCATGGAGTTAAGTAGAGCTTCACAGGTTACCACTGGAAATCTCTTCCACTCCATGACCACATCACTGAGCTGGTGGATGTTAGAGACCTTACTCTCCTCCACCTTCTGTTTGAGGATGCCCCACAGATGCTCAATAGGGTTTAGGACTGGATACATGCCTGTCCAGTCCAATACTTTTACCCTCGGTTTCTTTAGCAAGGCAGTTGTCGTTTTGGAAATGTTTTTGGGGTCGTCATCATGTTGGAATACTGCAGGCTCAAAGGGGGGACAGTGTACTGTGTCCTATTTGTGCAGGTCCCAAGCTTGGATAAATGCAGAGGGTTGCGTCAGGAAGGGCATCTGGTGTAAAACTTTTTCCACATCTACCATACCAAGAGCATGATCTCCTAAGGCCAAGGTTAACAAAGAGCAGAATTGAAGCTGGTGACCAACAGGGTACCGGTGGAAATTGGGCTACTGTAGATCAGCAAAGAAGAAGAGGAGGAAGACATTTCAGTAGGCAGGGAGATAAAGGGAAAGGCAAGAGTCCAGGATTGAGAGTAGGGACTTTCAATGTTGGGACTATGACAGGAAAAGCTACAGTAGAGAGTTGACTGACATGATGCAGAGGAAGAATGTAGACATATTGTGTTCAGAAGGCCGAATGAAAAAGTAGCCAGGCTAGTAGCCTAGAAGCAGGGTTCAAGATGTTCTACCATGGTGTGGTTGAGAAGAGAAATGGTGTAGGAGTTATCTTGAAGGAGGAGTTTGTCAGGAATGTTCTGGAGGTGAAAAGAGTATCAGTATCAGGGTGACCAGTATGAAGCTACGAATTGAAGGTGTGATGTTCAATGTTGCTTGTGGTTATGTCCCACAGGTAGGATATGTGTTAGAGGAGAAATTCTGGAGCAAGTTAGGTAATATGAGGCAGAATATCCCCAGAGGTGAGAGAGTGGTGCAGATCTCAATGGACAAGTTGGAGCAGGGAACAGAGGTGATGAGGAAGTGATGGGCAGGTTTGGTATCCAGAATAGGAATGCAGAAGGACAGATAGTGGTAGACTTCGCAAAGAGGCTGTAGTGAAAACTTTCTTCCAGAAGAGGCCGGAAGATAGGGTCACTTACAAGAGCGGAGGAAGGAGCAAACAGGTGGATTATTTCTTGTGTAGACGATATGATCTGAAGGAACTCAGTGACTGCAAGGTAGTGGTAGGTGAGAGTGTTGCCAGACAGCACAGGGTGGTGGTGTCCAGGAGTGTGATGGTGAGGA
Source organism: Crenichthys baileyi (assembly GCA_036173005.1). Classification (NCBI taxonomy): domain Eukaryota; kingdom Metazoa; phylum Chordata; class Actinopteri; order Cyprinodontiformes; family Goodeidae; genus Crenichthys; species Crenichthys baileyi. The sequence continues at coordinate 8,499 of JAHHUM010002212.1, forward strand.
AGATGGTAGGAGTTAAGACTTAGGTGGCCAGAAGATGCTTCCAGATTACTGGACAGCTACAGCTAATCAGGGACACAGTTAGGAGAGTACTTGGTATGCCTTCTTAAAGGAAAGTTAATAGAGACTTAGTGGTGAAATGAGGAAGTACAGGAGTGTGTATGGAGAAAGAGATCAGCTAAGAAGAAGTGGGACAGTGCAAAGATCTGAGGAGAGTCGCAAGGAGTACAGGGACACTCAGCATAAATTGAAGGTAGAGGTAGATGAGGCCAAACAAAGGGCATACAGTGACTTGTATGATAGGTTGGACAGTAAGGAGGGAGGGCAACATTTATACAGGTTGGTGAGACAGAGAGACAGAGATGGGAAGGATGTTCAGCAGGTTGGGGTTGTTAAGGATCGAGATGAAAATGTACTGACAGGTGCAATTATCATAGGAAGATGGAAGGAATACTTTGAAGAGTTGATGAATGAGGAAAATGAAAGAGAACAAAGAGCAGAAAAAGCGACCATTCTGGTTCAGGAAGTAGCAAAGACCAGTAAGGATAAAATAAGGAAGGTGCTGAAAATGATGAACGGTGGAAAGGCAGTTGGTCCTGATAATATACCTGTGGAGTTATGGAAGTTTCTGTGAGAGACAGCTGTTGAATTTTTTAATAGGCTGTTCAACCAATTCAATTCAGTTCAATTCAGTTTATTTATATAGCGCCAATTCACAACACATGTCGTCTCAAGGCACTTCACAAAAGTCAGGTACATACATTCCAATTAATCCTAACCATTGAACAGTGCAGTCAGATTCAGTTATTTATTCAAATTGGATAAAAAGTTTTTCTATCTAAGGAAACCCAACAGATTACATCCAGTCAGTGACTTGCAGCATTCACTCCTCCCGGATGAGCATGTAGAGACAGTGGACAGTCACTGGCGTTGACTTTGCAGCAATCCCTCATACTGAGCATGCATGTAGCGACAGTGGAGAGGAAAAACTCCCTTTTAACAGGAAGAAACCTCCAGCAGAACCAGGCTCAGTGTGAGTCTGCCACGACCGACTGGGGGTTAGAGAGAACAGAGCAGAGACACAAAGAGAACAAAGAAGCACTGATCTAGGAGTACTTTCTATGGGAAGGAAAAGTAAATGTTAATGGATGCAGCTCCTTTAGTTGTTTCACCAAGAAAGAAAGAACATATAAACTGAGCCAGTTTTCAAGGTTAGAGTCTGAAAGAGAGCACATAGAGTTAGTCACAGTAAAAGCTCAGTCAATTGCCATGTCTAGGAGAGAGAAAGGGTTAAACACTGAAAGACAGGGCAATGTGGATCATCTGTAGAAGGTGAGCATGAAGTTGTTGCCAGCAGAAGCTTGGACGATGCCCCTCTCCAGAAAGGTGTTACAGGTAGACACAGAGTCAGGCCAGGTGTAGCTTCTAGGAAGAGAAAAGAGAGAGAACAAAGTTAAAAGCTGAAATAACAGCAAATAATACAAAATTGAAGAGTAGTGTGAGAAAGTAGTGAAGAGGGTGAGAGTGGACATTATGTCCTCCAGCAGCCTAAGCCTATAGCAGCATAACTACAGAGATAGCTCAGGACAACTAAAGCCACTCTAACTATAAGCTTTATCAAAAAGGAAAGTTTTAAGCCTAGCCTTAAAAGTAGACAGTTTGTCCATCTAGAGCCCACTGATGGCCATTGTTATACTAAAAACCACAACGATTGGGATACCTCTCTCTTTCAGATTGATTATAACTATTGGAAAAGAGAGGGGGTCATACAGGTAGTAGAAATGGAGGGTGTGTTTGCACCTCAACCATAACTGAGCCGGTTTAGGCTAAACCTGACTCCCCCTTAGTCCATCCAACAGGGAGGGAAGAAGACGGAGCTAAAATAAGGAAGATAGCTCAGGATAACCTAAGCCACTCTAACTATAAGCTTTATCAAAAAGGAAAGTTTTAAGCCTAGCCTTAAAAGTAGACGGAGTGTCCGCCTCACGGACTAAAACTGGGAGCTGGTTCCACAGGAGAGGAGCCTGATAACTAAAGGATCTGCCTCCCATTCTACTTCTAGAGACTCTAGGAACCACCAGTAAACCTGCAGTCTGAGAACGAAGTGCTCTGTTAGGAACGTATGGAACAATCAGATCTCTAATGTATGATGGAGCTAAATCATTAAGGGCTTTATATGTGAGAAGGAGAATTTTAAATTATATTCTGGATTTAACAGGGAGCCAATGAAGGGAAGCTAAAGTAGGGGAAATATGATCTCTCTTTTTAATTTTCATCAGAACTCTTGCTGCAGCATTTTGAATCAGCTGAAGGCTTTTAACTGCATTTTGTGGACATCCTAATAGTAAAGAATTACAATAGTCCAGCCTTGAAGTAACAAATGCATGGACTAGTTTTTCAGCATCAATCCTGGACAGGATATTTCTAATTTTGGCAATGTTCTGGAGGTGAAAGAAGGAAATAAGACTCCGGTCCAAAGACGACAACTTCGGTCTTGTCTGAATTTAGAAGCAGAAAATTTAAGGTCATCCAAGTTTTTATGTCTTCAAGACATGCTTGTAGTCTATCTAACTGGTTGGGTTCATCAGGATTTATGGATAAGTAAAGCTGAGTGTCATCAGCGTAACAGTGAAAATTTATTCTATGCTTCCATGATAATTTTACCTATTGGAAGCATATATATAGTAAAGAGAATTGGCCCCAAGTACTGAACCCTGTGGTACTCCACAATTAACCCTGGAGTTTAAAGATGATTTATCATTGACATGAACAAACTGGAATCTGTCAGACAAATAAGATTTAAACCAGCCTAGTGCTGTTCCCCTGATCCCTACAGCATATTCCAGCCTTTCTAAGAGAATATTATGATCGACTGTATCAAATGCAGCACTGAGATCTAACAGAACCAGTACAGACACAAGTCCATTATCTGAGGCAATAAGAATATCATTAGTGACTTTCAGCAGAGCTGTTTCAGTGCTATGATGAGCTCGGAAGCCTGACTGAAACTCTTCAAACAGGTCATTGCTGTTTAAATGCTCACACATTTGATTAGCAACTATTTTCTCAAGAATTTTAGATAAGAATGGAAGATTGGATATAGGTCTGTAATTTATTAAGTCATCTCGATCAAGCGAAGGTTTCTTAAGCAAAGGTTTAATTACAGCTACCTTAAAAGCTTGTGGTACATATCCATTTACTAAGGATACATTAATCATATCTAAAATGGGGCTGGTAATCAGAGGGAACACTTCCTTAAATAATTTGGTTGGGATTGAGTCTAACATACAAGTTGAAGGTTTAGATTAAGCTAATATTTCTGATAAGTCAGGAAGCTCCACAGGATGAAAGCAGTCCAAACACAGATCAGGTTCTACAGTTACTTTCAATGTTGTCTCACTTGCTGAGGATGAAGTAATCATCTTTGGGAGTATGTCAAAGATTTTCTTTTTAATAGAATCAATTTTATTTAAGAAGAATCCCATAAAGTCATGACTGCTAAGAGCTAAGGGAATGGATGGCTCCACAGAGCTATGACTCTGTGTAAGTTTAGCAACTGTACTAAAGAGAAACCTAGGATTATTCTTGTTCTCTTCTATTAATGATGAGAAATAAGCTGTTCTGGCTTGGCGAAGTGTCTTTTTATACAACAGTAGGCTATTTTACCAGATTAAGTAGGAATCCTCTAGTTGTGTAGAGCGCCATTTTCTCACCAATTTTCTAACATTGTGCTTTAAAGTACGCGGATCTAAATTAAACCAAGGAGCCTGCCTCCTATGAATAATTACCTTCTGTTTCAAGGGGGCTGCATTGTCTAATGCACCACGCAATGATGAAGTAACACTATGAACAAGAGAATCAATTTGTGAAGGGGAAGAAACAAAATTATTTCCCTCCAGAACTCAGAGAACAAGAAGATGCCTGAGAAATGGAGTGTATTGGTACAAAATTTTCGAGAATAAGGGAGATGTGCAAAGTTGTGGCAACAACAGAGGAATAAAGAGGATGAGTTAAACAACAAAGTAATGGAAGAGAGTAGTGGAAGCTAGACTGACGTCAGAAATGCGCATCTGTGAACAGCAGTATGGTTTCTTGCGAAGAAAAAGTAGTACGATGCAGTATTTGCTTTGAGGATGTTGACAGAGAAGTACAGAGAAGGTCAAAGGGAGCTGCATTGTGTTTTTGTAGATCTAGAGAAAGCATATGCTTTCTCTAGATCTAGAGAAAGCAAGTTGGCGAGCAAGGAGCTGTGGTATTGTATGAGGAAATCTGGAGTAACAGAGACGTATGTTAGAGTGGTGCAGGAGATGTATGAAAGCTGTAAGACAGTGGTGAGGTGTGCTCTAGGTGTGACAGAGGAGTTCAATGTGGAAGTGGGACTGCATCAAGGATCAGCTCTGAGCCCCTTCTTGTCTTCTGTGCTGATGGACAGGTTTAACAGATGAGATTAGACAGGACTCTACATGGACTATGAGGTTTGCAGATGACTTTGTGATCTGTGGTTAGAGCAGGGAACAAGTGGAAGAAAATCTGGAGAGATGGAAGTTTACCCTGCAAAGGAGAGGAATGAAGGTTAGCCGTAGCAAGACATTCATGTGTGTGAATGAGAGGGAACCAAGTGGAGCCATGAGGTTACAGGGAACAGAGATAAAGAAGGTGGAGGATTTTAAGTACTTAGGGTCAACAGTCCAGTGCAATGGTGAGTGTGGAAAAGAAGAAACCTATCCAAGCAAGGTGGAATGGGTGGAGAAAGTGCAAGGTGTGTTGGGTTATTAAAGAGTATCAGCGAGAATAAAAAGGTGTACAAGATGGTGGTGAGACCAGCAATGTTGTATGGCTTACAGACAGTGGCACTGAGGAAGAGACAAGAGGCAGACCTGGAAGTAGCAGATATGAAGATCTTGGTGTTTTGGGGAGTTATAAGGATGGATGGGATCAGGAATGAGTACATTAGATGTAAGATGTGTGATAAAGATTGGTGATAAAGCCAGAGAGGCCAGACTGAATTGGGTTGTACATGCAAAGAGAAAGAATAATGAGTACATCTGTAGAAGGATGTCAAGGCTAGAACTGCCTGGCAGAAGGCCTAGAGGAAGACCAATGAGGAGATTAATAGATGGAGTGAAAGAGGACATGAAGGTTGTGAGTGTGAGAAGACGATGCAGAAGATAGGTTAGATGGAAACAGATGACTCGCTATGGCAAAGAAGATCATGTTGGAATACTGCCCTGCGGCCCAGTTTCTGAAGGGAGGGGATCCTGCTCTGCTTCAGTATGTCACAGTACATGTTGGCATTAATGATTCCCTCAATAAGCTGTAGCTCCCTACAATAGGCAATACTTATGCAGCCCCTAAACCATGACACTCCCACCACCATGCTTGACTGTAGGCAAGACTCAATTGTCTTTGTACTCCTCAAGTGGTTGCACACACACTTCACATCATCTAAGCTGAATACGTTTATCTTGGTTTCTTCAGGCCTCAGGACATGGCTCCAGTAATCCATGTCATCAGTCTGCTTGTCTTCAGCAAACTGGGGGCTTTCTTGTGCAACATCTTCAGAAGATGCTTCCTTCTGGAATGACACCCATAAAGACCAATTTGATGCAGTGTGTGGTGCATGGTCTGAGTACTGACAGGCTGAACCCCCACCCCTTCAAACTCTGCAGCAATGCTGGCGGTACTCATACATCTGTTTCATAAGGCAGCGTCTAGATGTGACGGTAATCACATGACCTCAAATTCTTTGGTCGAGGCCTGTTCTGAGTGGAACCTGTCCTGTTAAATTACTGAATGGTCTTGGCCACCATGCTGCAGCTCAGCTTCAGGATGTTGGTAGACTACTTTACATTGTATCAAAGTATCATGTCTTCAGTGTTGTCACATGAAAAGATCAAAAAAATATTCAACAAATGTGAGGGGTGTACTCACTTTCATGAGATTCCGTAGTACTTTGTAGAACTTCGTTTTGTTCTGTCTACCAGCTTTGCTAATTTGGAAACTGAACATTTTTGCCCATTATTTTTTGTAAAATAGCTCATGCTCAGTCAATCTGGATGGAGAGCATTTGTCAAGATCCATTTTTTAAGTTCTGCCACAATCTGTAAATTGGATGCAAGTCTGGGCTTTGATTAAGCCATTGTAACACATGGAAATTCTTTGATCTGATCCGTTTCATTGTAGTTCTGGCTGTATGTTTAGGGTCATTATCCTCCTGGAAGGCAAAGACCTTTCCAGTGTCTAGCAGGTTTTCTTCCAGGATTGTCTTGTATTTAGCTCCATCTGTCATCCTTAAACTCTGAGCAACAAGGCACTGCGACCACGATCTTTCACAATTGGGAAGGTTTGTCCAAGATGTTTAGCATCATTAGTCTTCTGCCACACATAGTGATTTGCATGTTGGTCAAATTTTTAAATTTGATTGACCTTTAAATTTGATTTCCAAAATCTTAAGGAGTTTTTTTAAACAATTGCTTTTTGCTCACTTGTCCCACCTGAGCCGTGAAATATGGAGGGGCCACCTGAGCTCTGTGTCCCCTCCATATTCAATATAGGCCTTTTTGGCTGCTTCTCTCATAGTAAAGCCATACTCTTGCTGTACTCTTTCAATTTCCAGATGATAAAGCGAGCAGTGCTCTGTGAAATGTTCAAGACTTAGGATGTTGCTTTACAATCTAATCCTGCTTTAAACTTCTCTACAACCTTATCTCCAGCCTGTCTGGTGGGTTTCTTGGTCTTCATGTTGTTGTTGTTCAGTTATGTTAACTGAGGATAAATTACACTAAGTTGGACACTATTTACTAATTGGGGTGGATTCAGAAGGAAGTTTGTTATCAGAATAAAGGGTTCTGAATACAAATGCGTGCCACGTAATTTTTACATTTCTAAAAGTGATTGCCATTTAGGGGTTTTCCATGCACTAGTTTGTGTGGCAGCTTCAATGTGTAAGATAAATTAGGTTTGTAGAGTGACTTTGTCTCTCTCTGGAAGTTCCATTTGTATAAATGTACTGTTGTTGCAGTTGTTTTTTAAAATATTTCATTTTTTTTTTACAGCTATTTATTGTAAGGGCCTAAATCGAATCTGAATCCATTTTAGGCTGATAATAGTTCCTACAATAACATCCATCCATCCATTATCTACACCTAAATAATCCTGGGTCTAATTGGGTGAAACATAAACATTAGACAGTTTGCCAGTTCATCACAGAGTGAAGACGGAGACATATGAGACAATCAACCATGCAGACACACCTAAGGCCAATATTTCAAGATGTGGGTATGAGTTCTTTATACCTTGCAATTAACTCAGAGTGTATAGGTTTCAGTGTTTATTTTGAAACCTTTTTACAGAAAAAGAAGCCATTTCAGAGTAAGCATTAAAAAAGGCTAGCAGACAGGCATACAAAAAGACAGCAATTACATAATGTCATTAGATGTGCCTCAAGCCATATGCAATTAGCTTGTCACTCTTTAGAAGATGCAGCCTCTTTCAAATTGCTTTAATTGAAGTTTTCTATAGGAGAGGCACCATTTTATAGAAGTGATCCTATTTAATAAGTCTGCAAAAACAGTTGGAGGGTGTGAGCTTGTATGGCTAAACCCACCTCTAAGAGGCTCTGTTCCTTGCCGCCTCTCCTTAAGCATGTACACGAAAGCATCACTAATAAAACCATTCAGAACTCCTTATTCAACTAAGACCAGGCTCATTTTCATAATATTAAGCCTTAATCCTCAAGCTCCTAAAGAGGCTTTTAGGATAAAAGGTACTAAGTATGAGAAACTACCTGGTTTGAAGAGTTAATGTGACATCTAGTGGTTATACAAGGATACAGCACATCTAGGTTTGTCATGTCAAAACTAATCTTTCTTCTGCTGTCTTATATGCACTTTGAGTTTATGTTTTTTTTTTTTTTGCCTGCAACAACACTCAAATGTGTATATTCTGTATTTCCCCCTCAAGTCTCTTAATCTATGTCGCCATTGGTTAAGTGTATCGAGGTAATGCTGATCAGTGTAAACTTGGAGAAGGTAAAAAGAAATACACATGATGGTCTCAATTAATTAGAATTACAAAAAAGCAAATTAATTGAACAATTCAGAAACTAATAGACTATTTACACATAGAAAGATACAGTGTTTGCCAATTATTTTGTTTCTTCGATAATTTAAAGATTACTTAAAACCAATAAACAAAAATAAAAATTACTAATTGAATCAAAGGTTCATGTATTGTCTAGTAAATGCACTAAATACTTGGTCAGGCAGCCTTTTGCATTACTGGATCGGTGCGGTAATGCTAAGGTTCAATAAAAGCCCAGGTTGCGTTCATAGCTGCCTTCAGGTCATACCCCACAGATTTCTTATGAAGTTGAGGTCAGGCCAGTTTGCCGGCAAATCACCACAATGATGTCATGGTCATTGAACCAGTTTTTGGTACCTTTGGCAGTGTGGGCCAGCACCAGGAAAATGAAATCAGCATCTACAGCTTGTCAGCAGAAGGAAGTGCAGGGAGTGCTCTAAGATTTCCTGGTCGACAGCTGCTCCGACTTTGGACTTGATAAAACACAGTGGACCAACACCATTAAATGACATAGCACCGTAAATCATTACTGACTGTGGGAACTTCACACTGGACTTTAAGCAATGTGGAGTTTGTGCCTCTCCACTCTTCCTTCAGAACCTGGGACCTTGATTTCCAAATGAAATGTCAACTTTACTTTTATCTGAAAAGAATGATGTACAGTTCAGTTCTTTTTTTCCTCCTTATCTTAGGTGAGATGCTTCCGATGTTGGCTCTGGTTCATGATAGGATTTGTCTGTGTGTGGTGGCTTTTGATTCGCTACCTTCAGCCTTAGTCCACTCTTTGCGAAGGTCCCCTAAATTCTTTGATGGATTTTGCTTGACCTCCCTCTCAAAGCTGTAGTTATCTCTGTTGCTGGTGCACCTTTTCGATCCAGACTGTTTCCTTCCATTCAACCTTCTATGAATATGCTTGGATACAGCACTCTGAGCACAACCAGCTTCTTTAGAGATGACCTTTTGTCCTTGTGGATGGTGTCAGACTGTCTTCCTTCATATTGTCTAGGCTGAAACGTGGTCATATCATATTTCTGCATAAAAGATCATTTTTTATGAGTTTTATGTACTATTCTAGTTTTCTGAGAAACTGAATTTTGGGTTTTTTGTTAGCTGTAGGCCATAATCATCAAAATTATAAGAAATGAACTAATTACTTTGTTTGTAATAAATATTTCCTCACATTCTGTTCACTCTCCTGTGAAACTGTTAGCACATTTGTCTGTGTTAAGGTTGGATCTTAGCGCAGAGCTTCCTCCAGGACAGACCTCCCTCCTGGCTCTGAGGACCACTGATGTAGGGGAAACAGCAAACATGCACTGAAAGGTTCCCTGGTCAGATGAGACAAAAAATCCTGTTTTTGCAGAAAACTAATAATGGGCAGCCCCCTGAACACACCGTGCACATGGTGAAACCAGGTGGTGGCAGCATCATGCTGTGGGGGTGCTTTTCTTCAGCAGAAACAGGAAAGATGGTCAAAGTTGATGAGAAGATGGATGGAGCAAAATAAAATAAATGAGAAAAAATATGCAATAGTTCCCAACATTTCTTTACTCCACATACCAGCTGGATGAACGTCAGTCATGGGGTGGGGTCTTTTTGGTGGGGCTGGTAGACATCTGTCAAAGCGTATTTATGTGTTAGAATGGCCTGGTCATAATCCAGATAGAAAACTAATTGAGAAACTGCTGCAAGACTTTAAAATAAATGTTCACAGATGCTCTCCATTCTGAGGTTAAGATTTCTGCAAATGATGAACAATGATGACTCAGTAGGTGTGCAAATATGACAGAGAAAAACCCCAAAAGGCCGAATCAGAATTTTACTTGGGGCGCCAGTTCCAGTTCACATTGTGTATTAGATAAATAGTAGTTAATAGGTTATGGGACTAGATTATGTTTTGTCTCATTCATTTGGTCTGGCAGTCATGTCTGATGTTTTAGCTTGTCTGATATTTTAGCAATCTAGGGAAGAGTAGGGAAGGCAGTGCCAACTTTCATTTAGAGCTTGCAGTTAAGTTGTCCATGAAATGTGACCCCAGCATGGAAACAAGCAGCTGACATCAAAATATGACTGTTGACATCTATGTTCAATCTATGGATATTTTTATAGGTATTTTTCTTTGAATTGTAAATTAATACAAATTTTAAATGTTGAAAAAATGATTTATTTTGGTTTTGAATATATCTATATTCTGTGATAGAATTTAGATGCTCTCAGGACCCCTGCTGGCCTGAAGTACCTAACCAATGGCTTAGTTTGCTTGTGCCCTGGGCTGGTAAATATGTTACAATAGCATATTTTACAAAACGAGCCAGGAAGAGGTCTGTCCTTGAGATAAAACAAGCTTGCCAGTTTCATAACTTAATGTAAAGTCTCTGTACAGTTTTCCCAAACATTCAGTTTAAATTCTTGAAAAAAGAGCCTCCCATTAAGTTTTTTTTTTTTTTTTTGTCAAAGCAGTGTAGTGGCTTTTTTAGCTAGAAGCTCTTCTTAAGCTTTAGTCATTGGTAATCCTGTGGGGAGTTTTAGTGATTTTTCTGTCAGCTAACACTCACTAGTCTTTGGTAGAAAGAGAGAGAGAAGTGCGTAACATTCTGTAAGCTAATAAAAGCATTTTTCCTCTAGCATATTTTAGTTTCGTTGTTTTAAATTTGTGAATAAAAAATAAAAAACATCAGTAAATCATTGCAGTCACTAAGCGTTACGCCTGAACGCTTCCTTTTAATTCTGTTAACCTGCTCTGATTGATTTGCCCTGTCTGTGTTCTGGACTGCCATCAGGATGATCTTTCCCAGAGGCTGTCCAGGCTGCAAGACCAAGTGTCATAAAGACATTGTAGAAAAGGAGATGGATGACGAAATGAAAGGAGACATGATGGAGAGAAAAATTCAAGTGAAGAGAGCAAAATCAAGCAAAAAAGACCCAGAAAAAAATTATAATACCAAACATTGTTCTCCTGGGAGGAAAACAATGTATGAGATGAGCGCTGTAAGACGATGATTATAGTCCTGCTTCTTAGAGCGCAGCTTCATAATCATTTTCATTTTCCTACTAAAGGCTGTTTTGTTGTTAATTAGGAGCTCGACTGATATGTGGATTTTTAATTCTTCTCAAGTGTGGAGAAAAATTAACTGTATTGTTTACAGCTAAAACCTAATTCTAGGTGGACTGTAATGTACATATAAAATGCAAACCGTCTTATTATTTATTTATTAATTTCCATTCTGTGACTGTGCTGTTGTGACCAGTATGTGTTTTTTCCAGTTCTTGTTTTTTGTCCTAAAAATCTTTTAAATATAATTCAGTTAAGTTTTTAATTCAGTTTATTTCTATAGCTCCAATTCATAACACGTCATCTCAGGCCAAAATCTACATACAATTCAATTCTAGATATAACCGAGTAGAGTCAAGTTCAGTTAATTATGCCAATTGGTAAAAAGTATAAGGAAGCCCAGCCAGTTGCATTGAGCCATTAACATTGCAGCAATGCGTCAAACTGTGCAATTGTGGCGACAGTGAAAAGGAGTGACTCCCTTTTAACAGGAGGAAACCTCCAGCAGAACCTTCAGTTTTGTCTGTTATAAATAGTTTTCTTACTTTTATAAGCATGCAGTTCTACAGCCACTTGTGAAAAAAACATAATGCTAATCCCGCTTATCAAGGCAACTACAGACCAATTTCAAAACTAATTTATTTTCCAGGACTCTTGAAAAGGTTGCTTTCCTTCAATTTCAGTTATTCCTTGTGAAAGAAAATGTACATGTGTGTTTCTTTCTCATTCTAAAGTAAAACGAAGCAGAGAGTTGCCCCTGATCAAGGTTAGCATTGATCTACTGTTTTCTATGGGCTCAACGGACTGTGCTCCGTGCTTAAATTGTTAGCATCTGATTTAGAATCTCTAACTTTTTAAAGTGTGTTTTTAATGGAGCACCTGTGTGGTGTTCCACAATGGTCAGTTCTTGGCTGCATTTCATTTTCATTAAGTGCTAGCCATGAGCTACATAGCGACATGTGATACACCATTGTTCAGGGCCCTACAAACAGCTCTACTTCCTATTAGAGTCAGGCTATCCCGGTGCATTGCAGTATTTGTTCAACTGCAATACTTTTTAGGCCAGCTTTTTAAATTTAAACGAGAAAGACAAAAGTACTAAAAATTAGCATCAACTGATGCAGCAGTTTGTATAAGGTGCTGTGAGAAAGTATTTTCTCCTTTTTTCACACTTCAGTGTTTTAGCTCATCATTAAACTAATTTTAACATCAGACAAAAAGAACTCGAGTAAATTAAAAAAGTAGATTCAGATTTGTATTTATTAAAGGGGAAAAAAACTATTCAAACCAACCTGGTGCTGTGTGAAAAGTAAAAAGTGTGATTCACCACATTTTCTTTGACAGCTGAATTCAATTTTGATAGCGAAACCAGGTACAATTACTGCTAGACCTTTAGAGTCAAGAAATTACCAAAACCAGTATGATGACATGAAGTAGGCTAAATTATCTCAAAAAGCAACATATAATGCCCTAATATAAAGTCATTTAAGAAAAAAGGAGAAAAAAAAGTTTAGTATTAGTCTGGAAAGGGTTATAAGGTCATTGCTAAGGCTGCGGGCCTCCAGTGTCTCAACAGTGAGAGATATTCAGAAATGGAGAAAATATGGAACTAAATAAAATGGTGAACCTTCTAAGGAATGACCAGCCTACAATAATTATTCTAAGAAAGCATGAAGGTTCAAGGTTACTTTTTTTGTACCTGTCGGTACCCATAGATTTGCAGGGTTCAGAAAACACTTACATACACATTGGAAAAGAAAGAAAACAACATAAATAGAACCATAAAATGTAGCTAAAGGCTCAAGGCTTAATAATCAAGACAAATAATCAGATGCAGGGAATAAAATTCTATAAAGCTAAAAAAAAAAAGGCAGAATAAAATCAGACTCTGGTAAAAGCAGGTGAAAGAACAAATAAAATGTGACTAAAAACAGTTGTCAATAAAAAAGTTAAATTAAATTAAATTAAATTAAAAAATTTAAAATCCAATTGCAGTCCAATGAGAGTATCTGCTTCACTTCAGCTCTTTCAAAGTTGTATGACCAAACCATGAAGCCAAAGAAGAGGATAAAACAGATGTATCATTCAGGAGGCCACAAAAGAACCCAGAACAACATCTAAAGCCCTACAGGCCTAGGCAGAGGTGAGTGTTTATGGTTCAATAATAAGGAAGAGACTGAGCAAAAAAACACTTCCATAGGACAGTTTTAAGGCAAAAACCACTGCTGACTGTCACAACCCAGCTCAATGAGTCATGACAAAAAAGAGGGGAAAATAATGGGATGTCGGTATAATTAAATCCCTCATATTTGCCAAAAAGCATCTTGATGATCCCGAAGAGTTTTGAGAAAACTTTGGTGGACAGATCAGCAACCTTTTGTAAAGTGCTTGTCCTGTTGCATCTGCTGGTAAACTCACACAGGATTTCAGAAAAAGATCTTACTGACAGACAACTATGGTTGTGGAAGTATGATGGTCTGGGGCTGCTTTGCTGCTTTAAGATGTTGATGACTTGACATAATCGATGGAATCTATAATTCTGCTCTGTCAGAAAAGTCTGAAGGAGAATGTCCAGCCATTAGTTTGTGACCTTTAGTTCAAGCACACCTCGGTTTTGCAGCAGGACAATTATCTGAAGCACACCAGCAAGTCTACATCTGAATGGCTTAAACTAAATACATAAAGTAAGTTGTCTGAGTTGCTCAGTTTAAGTCTGGACTCAAATCTGACTGAGATGCTGAGGTGTGTCCTTAAACAGTTCATGCTTGAAAGTTCCCCAATGCGGCTGAATTAAAACAATTCTGCAATGAACATTAAGCCAGATTTCCCCCACAGCGATGGAAAACACACATTGCCAGTTGTCGCAAATGCTGGCGGTTTGTTGAAGCGGCTATGGGGGTGACTGCTTTTCACATAGGGTCCGGTTAGTTTGGGGAAGATTTCCCTCCCTCATAAGTCGAATCAACATTTACAAACTACATTTTGAAAATGTAGTTTAAGTCATAAACTACATTTTTGATAGGGGTAAATGGTTTTTCACACCACTGTAGCTTGCAGGTTAAGTCCCATGGCAAATTATGTAAAACCACAAACCAAATATCTGGCCATTTTGTTTGATACTGATTTTAAATTTAAAAACTAAATAAATGCTGAGACCTTGAATATTGAGTTCACTCCTTGTGCATTAACTATTTTCACTGCTGTGTCATCTGCAGCTGGTTCAGAATGATGTCGAGTGGATAACAAGTTCCCAAGCATCCTCTCACATTAGTCAGATTTTATCTTCATTATACTGTCTGCCTGTGGAGTTCAGACCCACACTGAAAATGTTGTGAAGACATTGCATGGGGGATTGGCATTCTTTACCACTGACCTCATTTATCCCTACTGCTCACCAAGAGCTCTGAGGTCTGAGGCCATTTCAGACAGAAAGGTGAACATGCTTTTTCCATGGAAGGGCTGAAATAATGGAATGAATTCCCTCTCCATGTACACTCTACCCCTACTATTGAACGTACTGTTTATGTATGGAGTAAAATTCTTCTTAATGTAGGGCTTTTAGAAAATATGTGCTGCGTCCTTGATGTAGTGTTGTTTGTGTGGTTGATTGGGCCAAGTCCCTGAGTGGCGAGCTCCAGTCTGCGCATCCCTCCCTCTTGACCTCCCAGGGGCTAGCTCATCTGGTGTGATGGTAATGTGCCCTCCCTGCCTTGGTCCTCTGATTTCCGGCTGTTGGGGGCTCAGAGAGGCGCTCCCCTGCTTGGTGCCGTGCGGTCTTGCTGCCGGGGGTTTGGGCAGGCCTTGGGCCACCAGGGGAACTGGGTCCCCAGATTGGGCTGCCCAGTGAGAAAAAGTGGAGTGGCTGGGTCAGTGGGGGGTGAGGGTGCCCTACGTCTCACCCTGTGCCTCTCTGGCTTCCGGGCTGCTGCTCCTATGCCTCACCTACCTCTGTGTGGGGTGCATTGTTGCCCTGGGGCAATGCCTTGTGTCTGTCTGCCTGGGGCTGCTGTAGCCTTCTGGAGCCAAGTCCACCTATCCCTTGCTGCTCTTGGTTGCTGTGTGTTGCAGGCTTTCTACCATTCTTGGCACTCTAAAAACTGTGCCCATCCAGGTGACAAACTGGCTCACATACACCTACTCAACACAAACACACTTATTTCTACACATATGCTCACTCACCCACCCAGCCACCCATACACCCACACACTTCTATCCTTATGAAGATTAAGCATGGACTTCCATTCATTTTTCATTCATTTCTATGCCCTAACCCTGACCCTAACCCTAACCAACCTCTAACCCCAAAACAGCATAAAAAAACTGTAGACCAGGAAAATGTCCTCACTTTCCAAAAAATGCCCGCTCTTTGTTGGTTAAAAACATTTCCCGGTCCTCTCTCAGCAGCAAGTACAAGTACACCACAAATGCTACCACCAAGACACAGACAATACAAATGGTTAAAAGTCATACAAACACAGGTTGCTATTACAGCAATGTGACTGGCCTACTGTGATGCTGGATCCAGTCTTGATTTAATAAAGTCAATCACAGAAATAGGATTATATCTTAAGATATCCTTTTTGTAGAATTGCCTACATGTGCCCTGGCTCATTATCACTGTTAAAAGTGTAAGGTTAAAAGAGTAGAATACCAATGAAATTATATTACTTGTGTATTAATTTAAACATGCTCAAAGCCACTCTCCATCCTTTCTTTTTTCATTGAACCCCTCCTCCTTAGCTCCTCCAACAAGGAACAGATGAGAGGTCAAAGGTGTCACCTGAAGAGGAAGTGGCCCTCTGCTGCTCGCATGCCAGTGCCCCATTACACACACACAGACACACACACACACTTCAGCATGTCTCAGCTGCGAGCTATTACAGGTGCTGTCCAAGCGCCCAAATATCTACATGTGCACACTGGCAGGAGCTGAGCTGATCTTGCAAGCTCTTCTGAGTGACGCCTGTCCACCTCTGACCCTGTTTGTGTCCTGCCTAATCATCATCAGCACACACTTAACTGCATCCACAATCATCATCACAGTCCCCCAGATTGACACGAGCCTCCATTTTGCTTATTACTTGAAACTTTGATGAGTTTATGTCCTCGGTGTAAGTCCTCAGTTGTTCCTGTTTGCAGCTGACCTCGGTGATCCAACAGCTGTCAGTCATTTCTGCCTTTAGTTAAATCACATGAAATTAAAATTCCACATCCCTTTTTGCTGTAAGAGCCACAGAATGCATTTGATGCTTGTTGTTGTGGGTTTATTTTAACCCTTTGTGGCTTTCTCCTCATGTTTCAACATGATTAAAGCTGGGAGAGTCTGTCATAGTCCATTTCTCTATCCACTTTGTTCATCCCCAACACATGTGCGGGGATGCATTCACCAGATGTGCATGGTGATGTCTCCTGTAGGACTAACTCAGTCAAGTAAAAAGTGCTTTTTCTTTGTGAGTCATTCAGGCGTTGATACCCAGTGGCTCTCCCTGTAGCTCCTTCAGCACCTCCCATTCTCAGTTCCTGAAGGAGCGGTACTTGCTAACAGGAGTGATCTGTTGGGGTGGTGGTCCCATAGCTGCATTTGCCCTCACCAGGTGAAAAAGCTCTATGCTGTGATTCATCTGAAAAAATCCTAACATTTAATCTCCAGTCAAAAATCTGGTTATATACGAGGTTATACACTTTAATGTTTCCATATATTAAAACAGTGAATAAAATGCTTACTTATTCATGAAAAAGAAACCTAAAACACTATTTGTTTAATCAAATAAATGAAAGTTATTTCAGGAAAAAATGTATTGTAAATTCCAAGTATTGAAATCAGTCGAATCAAATATATCAATTATAACAAATCAACTTTGGCAAAAATCCCTAGAATTAACATTGACAAATTATTCTTAGATGTAGCCATCAATGTGTTGACATTTCACAGGAGTTTAAAAGCCAGGCTGGTGGGCTGGTGCCTACGTCCAGCAGTCGTTGGGTGAAGGGTTGAGTTCACTCTGCGCAGGTCACCAGTCCATCTCAGGGCAACACAGAAACAAACAGGACTAACAACCATGCACACACACACTTAGACCTAAGGGCAATTTAGGATTGTTTAAAATGTTACAAGGTTGAACAAATTCTTAAACTGCCTATGTTGTGTTATAAAATGTTGCGTAAAGGGTCATCCTTCAGCCTGACTTAACAGTTTTCACTTCACTGTGATTTTTTTAAAATCTCACTTGATTTAACATCAATTTCAATAATCAAATAAATGAATCTGTATGGCAGAAAAATAAAAAAGTTGAAAAATGTCTGAAAACTGCAAAGTGATTTGTGCATCACAATCTGTTTGTTCTCTAATAGCTTCTAAATGTATATGGGTTTTTCTGTGTGTAAAAAATGTAATGTATATAATTTAATTATTATAAAATGTAATGTATATAATTTTTCCACCTTCTGGAATTTACTTCATTTCAATTTAATCATCTATAGAGAATTCATGACAGATGTCACCTAAACGCACTTTAAATTCAGCTACAGCTAGTTTTAATAGTTTTAACAATAGTATGGTTTTTATGCAAGATATTTAATTGTAATCAGTTTTTCTGATTTTTTTTAAATTGCCTGAGTAAAATCAACATTTTTAATAGATTTTTGTTTTCTATTATTTTAGTAGGTGAAAGAACTATGCTTTGTTGTAAAATAGCACAACAGAAGGAAATGTTTCACAAAATAAGGAAAGGAATTTGTATTTTCCTCTTCTTGTCCTGCTTTTTGTCCACCCGCCTTTCAGCTTCCCATTTGAAAAAAAATATTCAATTACCAGCCATGACAGGTCAGGTCAAACACAGGAAGCCGAGCTGATTGGTTCTGCTCACATATCAATGGGCATGTGTGACCAATCACTGCTGCCCAACGCTTTCCTTCAGCCACCATCTGTTGTTGCTGCTGCTGTTGGTGCTGTGTGTGTGTCTAATTGTTCCAGACCAAGGCTTTCCTGCAGTTTCCACTCACCTCTTGACCATTGTACCCGGTCAGACGTGTTAACGCTGCTTTTAATCAGTTTTACTGTCTCATGCACACCCAAACACACACGCATGAAAACAGTTGGCCCTGTCCATCCCTGCCCTCCACAACACGCTTCAATAAGATTTAACCAATCTGCTGCTTACATTCTCACAACCTGTCAATAACACACACACACACCTGATCCTGCACTCCCCTCCCCACCCTCCATCCTCACCCGGTTAACCTCCCCCATCTTAACCCTCCTCTCACCTCCTTTCACCCGAACCTCATATCTCTTACAGTCTGAGCACATGGACATGAGACAGTCTGTGTCCCTGCACAAATCAAAGATTTTCATTTAACTGACGCGATGCATCACTTCACATTAGGAAAAAAGGTTATTTTGTCTGTGCTGAGCAAATTACAATGCTCATTTAAGGAGCAGAAAGTTACTTTAGAGGAACTTTATTTGAAAATTTGCCACAAAAAGTGTTTTTCATGTTCAATAAATTAGAACTTTATTGTTAAGTAAATTTATTTCAGTAACTTCATTCACTAACTGAAACACATTATACAGATTAATTATACACAGAGTGATGTTGTCAGGCCTTTCTTTTTGTTAAATGTGATTATTTATTTATTATAAGACTTTTAAGATGGAAATATTACATCAGACCAATAAAAAATATTTTTAATACAGAAATGTCGGTCTACTGAAAAGTATGTTTAATACCTGCTTAAAGGTTGTTATTTTTAAAGGTACTTTTATTTTGAGAAACCAGCCTCATTGGAACACATATTCTAATTTATTGAACATAACTGTTTAAAGATCAAACTGTGCAAAAACCTCAAGCTGGTTCCTAATTCTACATATTTAACTTCTAATGGGACCGACTGTAAAATGGTCTTTTCAAAAGTTGTCGTGATGAGTAATTTAATTGTTTTTGTTTTGTTTAAACCTTTGTTCTAACCTTTTTCAGAGTATTCTTTCTTTTTTTGTCTTTCTTTCAAATGTACCCACTTCCTTGTTTATTTTGTAGAGTAAAAACTGTATATCTCTGAGTTAAGCACAGTTGTTCAGCTGAGCAAAAACATGTTTTGAAAAGGGGTACGTGCATGTCTGCAACATCCAAATGACCTAAAGACATGGACAAGTAGAAGTATTTTATGCCCTGCAGCCACAGCCATCGAAACACCAACACTCCAGGTTTTTGGTAATTTATAAGGGGTTGTAAAAAAGGTTCCGTTATTAAGTAGTATTATTAAGTGCTAATGAGACAGGAAATCCCCTTTTCCCACAGAAAGCCCTGGGATTTAAAGCCCCAGGATTTGTTTTACTCGGGTAAAAGGAATTCAGGGAATTGTGTACGTTCTGATTCCATTGCTCAGAAAGGACACGGAACATGTTTTTAAATCAGTCTAATGAGGTATGGGGAATTTGTGAACAAAACTGCACTACATCTTCAGTCCACCACATGACTTTACTCCTTCTCCTCCCTTTATAAGCCTCTTGACTAATAAGTTTTTTTTGTTTCAACTGACAAATGATAGTAGATGATGAGCAGCTTTAGAGTTATACCACTGATTATTTCCTTCCATTATTAATTAAGTTGCAATGGATCCATAAGCAGGAAAAGTGATTTATATACAATAACTACTTAACACTGATTAACATACGTATTTTCTTTCATTATTATAATAATCGAGTAAACTCAGTTATCTACAGCACAAACAGGAAAATTTCTTTAGTAATAAATTGGTAAGTGAGAATAAGAAAACCAAAAACAGATAATCAGTCCAGAGGTACGGGGGATTGATACCTTGACTATCTAATCATAACCAAATATTTATATAAAGTAAAAGATGAGTAGACAGTGGAGTAGATGATGGACAGACATGAGGGTGAAGAGGACCACTGGGAGCTTTTGGGAAACTGCATCCAAAACTGGAACTGTGGTCTCGGACCCTGTAGAGCTGTCTGCATAAAACTATGAAGTTAGGCACGAAGTTAGGTTTACATGAAAAGCCAGTTTTAGGGAAATGTGTTTTTATGTACAAGGAAAAGTGAGAGACCTCTGTTTGATCATTAAGGGGTACTCCATTGAAATTTTTTTCTTACAGAACCATGGCAAAATAGTTTATAATTAATCATCATCATCATAATCAACTTCATTTATAAAGCTCTTTAACACCAGCCACAGCTGAAACAAAGTGCTGAACATCAAAATCAATATAATAACAATAAGGGATGAATTAGGAAAACCAAGCACACAATAATAAATTAACAAACTTGCTAAAAAACACAATAAAAAATTGCAAAAACAGATAAAAAAAATACCAGTACAAAATTAAGTAAAATCAAATCTCAGTTGGGTTGGAAGCCAGTGAGTAAAAGTAAGTTTTCAATCAAGTTCTAAAAATGGGCAGTGAAGGGGCCTGTTGAATGTGCAAGGGTTCCATAACTTCGGGGCCCCAATAGAGAAGGCCCTGTCTTCTCTAAGCTTCACCGTGAGCTGGGAAACACCTGGAGCAACTGATCAGCGGACCTAAGGGACCGATTGGAATTGTATAGTTGGAGAAGCTCTACCAAGTGGGGCGTGGCCAAGTTATTTAAGACCTTAAAAACGTGCTGAAGGATTTTAAATTAACTCTAAAGTAGCTGTGTAAGGGTTATGATTGTTGATTATTTAATGTTTATCAAAAATTATGATTAAGAATCATAATTCAGAAAAATAATTTCTTATTTCCTTTTGCAGGATAGTGGCCAGGTCACTACGTGATACTGATGGAGGAAAACGTTTCCTGACTCGCTCCTACAAAACACCCCAAAGTGGCTCAATAATATTTAGATCTGGTGACTGTGCAGGCCATGGGAGATGTTCAACTTCACTTTCATGTTCATCAAACCAATCTTTCACCAGTCTTGCTGTGTGTATTGGTGCATTGTCATCCTGATACACGGCACCGCCTTCAGGATACAATGTTTGAACCATTGGATGCACATGGTCCTCAAGAATGGTTCGGTAGTCCTTGGCAGTGACGCGCCCATCTAGCACAAGTATTGGGCCAAGGGAATGCCATGATATGGCAGACCAAACCATCACTGATCCACCCCCATGCTTCATTCTGGGCTTCACTCTGGGTGGTACGCTTCTTTGGGGCTTATCCACACCGTAACTCTCCCGGATGTGGGGAAAACAGTAAAGATGGACTCATCAGAGAACAATACATGTTTCACATTGTCCACAGCCCAAGATTTGTGCTCCTTGCACCATTGAAACCGATGTTTGGCATTGGCACGAGTGACCAAGAGGTGACTGTGTCTCAGTAGGAAGAGTAGTCGTCTTGCAATCAGAAGGTTGTGGGTTCAATTCCAGCTTCCTCCTGCCATATGTCGATGTGCCCTTGGGCAAGGCACTTAACCTCAAGTTGCCTGCCGATCTGCGTATCGGCGTATGTATGTGTGAGCGTTAGTGAGTGCGATTGGGTGAATGTTGCTCTAGTGTAAAGCGCTTTGAGCGGTCTGTATAACCAGAAAGGTGCTATATAAATTCAGTCCATTTACCATTTACCAAAGGTTTGGCTATAGCAAAGTGTATATTGACCCTGTGGGCCTCCCGACGGACAGTTCTGGTGGAAACAGGAGAGTTGAGGTGCACATTTAATTCTGCCGTGATTTGGGCTGCCGTGGTTTTATGTTTTTTGGATACAATCCGGGTTAGCAGCCGAACATCCCTTTCAGACAGCTTCCTCTTGCGTCCACAGTTAATCCTGTTGGATGTGGTTCGTCCTTCTTGGTGGTATGCTGACATTACCCTGGATACCGTGGCTCTTGATACATCACAAAGACTTGCTGTCTTGGTCAGAGATGCGCCAGCAAGACGTGCACCAACAATTTGTCCTCTTTTGAACTCTGGTATGTCATCCATAATGTTGTGTGCATTTCAATATTTTGAGCAAAACTGTGCTCTTACCCTCCTAATTGAACCTTCACACTCAGCTCTTACTGGTGCAATGTGCAATCAATGAAGACTGGCTACCAGGCTGGTCCAATTTAGCCATGAAACCTCCCACATTAAAATGACAGGTGTTTCAGTTTCATTGTCCAACCCCTGTATATATATATGTTAACATTTATTGAAACCATATAGCCCTGATATAATTACCACTCTGGTCCAAAAACCTTCACCTAAGTAACAAGCACTATTCTACACAAAGGGGATAAAAATGACTAGATCAAACCAGCAGTTTTATGGACAAAATGTGTAATTTGGGTTAACTTGGAAAGAGAAGTCCTCCTGGTGTGCTGATGTCTCGATTTTCGGTGATCAGCTGGTAAAACGGTGGGCTGCGCCCTTAGCCACTAGCAGCTGATTGGCCCAAATCTTGAACAAAGGGTCATAAAACTCTGAGGCAGGAACTCAGTGGAAAAACTCCAGTAATAAAACTGGGACAAAGGAATGGTCAGGCAAGGCCCAGACTGCAGCTGCTTTGAATGGAAAACTTTTAAAAAGTCCAACTTCTAACTCCTGGCTGATTTGGGATCAGCCGGACAAAAACATGAACACGCACCTTGCTGATTGCATCCGTGCTCCGCGATTCAACCGCACAGCAAATTAAAACAGCTCAGCATAAAACACTTCAATCAATATTGCCTGCAATAAGTTGATACCTTGGATTATCTCACTGTAAAAACCAACCTATAAAATTTACCCAAAAAAGTGAAGGTAACAACTTATAATATTTGAGTAAATTTACTCAAATATTTTTAGTAAAGAATATCTAATTTCAACAGCTATGAAACAGTATGAGAAATTAGGTAAAGTCTACTTAACATTTCTGGATAGATTTCAATGCTAATAACCATAACATTTTGAGTAATATTATTGCCTATTTTTTACTTTCAACATACTTAATGATCATTACAAATAATTAATAAATATAATTAAGTATTAGTCAACTGGGAAGGTTATATTTACTTAAGAAATGCATTTTCAGACACAGGATGATATGGATAGGACCACCTTTTATTTTACTTAGCACATGCTCAAAAATAAACAACGATGGTACAAAATTATCCTCCAAGTCACATTCTCAGAACTGTGCTACATTTCAGTTCACAAAACATTGGTTAAGATACATTCCTCAACTTTTCAACAGTAATTAACACTGCTTATACCCAAATGGGCTGCAAAGTAATGTGAATCAAAAATCAAGATGGCAATATTGCAATATTCATACTGCTGACTTTTTTTTATACAGTGAAAATAAAAAAGAAAATGTTGATTTTTTTCCGAAATTGAAAAATTCTGATAATCTGTAAAACATCTAAATTTGAGTCAAAGAACCTTAATCAGACAGTTTTTACCCAAAATGGAGACCCTAATACTTAATCAGTAGCTTAACATTTTCTGTTTAGAAGACCATGAAACGCTGTAATCAGTTTCAACTGGTCACTTTTAACTATCCGCTCTCTTTTGTCTGTACCAGGGAGAGGATTTTTGCAGATGGCATCGCCATGAACATCACTGGGAACCAGGAAACCAAATTAACAGAACAAAGACATATTTTCTAAATTTAAAAACCTGCAACAAGTTTCTAGAATTAAGTCAAATGGTCTTTCTTGTGGCATGATGAAACAACCATAAGAAATTAAGTACATTCCATTAGTTTGCCTTTGAGGCTATGGACCTTTCTGGGCAGCTTTGCTCCATCAAGCTCCAGAAAAATTTTCTGGAATACAGCAAAAGTGTTCTTGAGCATCTTGGGATACTCGAGGTTGAGACCGTAGATCAGACCCATCAACAGCATACAGGCTTTGGTTCTTTTACCACACCCATTCAGCACCCTGTTTCCCTCAATCACCACAGACACTTCGACTGGATCCTCCTCTGCCAAAGGATCATGGATCACAAGCACCTTCATGGTTTGGTCCGTGTGGTCCTCATGTTCGCCCTTCATGTTTGAGAAACAAAAAAGTAAGTCAGTTCAAGCATATCAACAATACAAGGTTTTAATATAATTCATTTTTCTTGGTAAAGTAACTTTTTAACAGACACTGTTTTGTATAAGAGGGGCAAGGAAAGGAGGTGAAAGGAGAAAAGGAAAGAAGAGCTGAAAGGAGAGTAGAAGACATCACGTAATATCTTGAGTTGATCAGTCATTTAATAACATACCTGGCAGTCTTGGAACAGCTCTTCTTGCTTTTCCCCAAGGTGCTCAATAAGACAACAGATGACAGCATCGCGTTTTTTCTCCACACTCTGTGACTGTAAAAAATGAATTTAAGTGACAAGATGTACAGTTTAAGTTAAAATGTTTATTCGATTTAAGGAAATAAAAGTAATTAAAAGTGAACATTGCAGTGTTTTAATATGTAATATAGCAAGAAAATGGGGACTTCTATTTTGTGGATGCCACAAGAATTGTTTTCAACAATGTTTTACATTTCTTTAAATTAAATTCAACCACAGAGGTAGAATTTTATATTTTAATTGATAATGCTTGTTGGGGAAAGTACGAGAAAAAAGTTGTAAGCCTAGAGGCTTATTGGCATTATTTTAACCTGTTGGAGGGTAGCTTTGAAGTTTTCAAATCTTGTTTAAATGGTGGTCAACTTGTAATCTTCTGACTCAATGTAGGTGAATTAAAACCAATATAATGCATGCAAATGCTGGATTTTTTTTTCTTGTGTCATGCACGAAGCAGAAGTCCCAAATGACTTGCTAAAGGAGCAATAAGGTTGTTTACATAAAATCTGTGGAGTAGTAAAAACATTTTGATAATTTAAACTTTTTGCTATTTATCTGCAGATATGTTTTTGCAGTTTTGTGATAAAGTGAAACAATATACCTGATTTATTGTGTCCAGGAGAGGGCACATCCTCGATCCTGCAACCGCGCCTTTGCCACGCATCAGCTGTAGAAGACGTGGCGTGTACGCATCAAGTTTCCGCTTAAATTTCTCTTTCAGCGAAATAGTTGTTATATGACAAAACTCTTCCTTGATCTGGTGAATGAGCAAAAGAGTCCAAAAATGTGTTTTCTTTTGATGACAGAAAACTAATTAAAGCTGAGAAATGAGATGGACAACAGTTATTGATGCAAAATAAATATTTGTCAAACAGTCTCACTGAATAATGCAGGCCACCTGTCTTTGAAGACATTGATAACTGGGCTCTGGGTCACCACTTCCATTATTCGGTTTGAAAAGGTTTTAGACATTTTATCTGAAATTGTCTTTGTATTGTTCTTCTTTTTCATTTCACAGATTAGCTCACATCTCTCCTTCTCCAAATTGTCATGGTCTTCTCCGACAGGGTGTGGAGGAAGATAGTTAATCTCTGCTTTCTTTGGTCTTTTTACATTTTTGGCTGGGGCTGCATCAGCCCTTTGCTTTCTCTTTAATGTGTTTAAAGTCCTTTAAACAGTCCTTCTTCTACTTCTATTTCTGGATAGGATGATTTTCGTGATTTCAGCTTGGCACGATAATTGTGCATCTTGTACTTGATCCGTTGCTGCCAGCCATAAAGCCCGGCAAAGGACCCAGGCTCCTTGAGGCATGGAAACTTCTCAACAAGGGCTTCTGCCACAGAGCGTATTTGTTGACTTGAAGGGTAGGCCGTGTCAGAGAATACGACTTTGGAAAGGTCGTGCATGATTGCAGATTTAACACTTGGATCTCAGAGGTGTATCCCACGGGTCTGATAAGACTTGTTTCCCTCTGCAAGGACCAGTTCAACGTCAAGAGAAAATCTGGGGATTTTGAATGGCACTGGCCATGGAGCAGAGCGGCATGAATCTGGGAGAATGATGGTGCCTTGAGAGCTGGATGATGCACAGTCATCTGAAGGGTTGGCGTCAACTTCACAGTTACTTGAAGGGAATGTATCTGCTGAACCCTGTATGGACAATCTGGATTCATCTAATGGATGTAACTCAAGTGTGACCGTTGGCTCTTTTTTTTTTACCAATTTCAAAGTGTCCTTGTCATACAGCTCAGCAGTTGAGGTGACACTGAAAAACTGGTTTCCAAAATCTTTGTCCTCATATAACAGTCCAAACTCTCCTTGCAGGTGGAATGTTTCAATGGTTCAATGGAAAGAAGATCTTCCACTGTAGTAGGAATTCCTGATGGAAGCATCAACTTTCAGATGTCATGTTCCTCTATGATGACACAAAACTGGACTGCCATTGCTCTTTGGATTATTATTTCCTCAACTATATGTCAACAGGCAGAAAATAGAGAGAAAGACAAATAGCTATTAAAAGTTGATACAGATACTTGCACAGGTTTAAATTATTTTCTTCCACTGATGAAATCAACAAATGCTCCTGAAGTCTGATCTCATAAATAAATTAAATCACTTTAATTCATTTAATGAAAAAACTGCATAAATAAGACTTTTCACTGGTCATAGCAAATTGAGGAAGACAAGAGAAGGCAAAGGCAGGAGAAAAGAGAGCGGAGTTAAAGGGCTGTCTAAAAATGTTGAATGTAATGATTATATACCACTTCACAACTCTAATTTGTTTTGAAGATGCTGTCTGATCAAATATGATTTTACTCTTGTAACTACCTTATATCTAAATCAAAATTGTTCTTTACAACCACAAAATAACAGAATTTGTGAAATTAATGGCATGATTCTCTTTTACATTCCATTAAAAAAATACACTGTTCCAACACCAAATGATCTCAACTGAAATTGAATTTGGTGGACATTTGATATAATCCATAGAACAGGGGCTGCATGACAGCATAACTGTATCAGAAAGATCTATGAGGCCACAGGAAACACTCAAGTGATAATTATATGTACAATAGTTGAAATACACACAATTTAGACTTACATATTCAAATGAATGGTTGAAATTTTCTAAAATGGTTTTAATTTTTGACTTGATAATTTTAGAAATGTTATGAGAAAATCAGCCCACTGATATAGCCAACACAGGACAGTGCTAAGGAGGCCATGCCATTATCATCACATGACTGATAAGTCACAAAAGCAGAGATACTGAACAGAAATATACAGGGGTTGGACGATGAAACTGAAACACCTGTCATTTTAGTGTGGGAGGTTTCATGGCTAAATTGGACCAGCAGGACCAGCCTGGTAGCCAGTCTTCATTGATTGCACATTTAATGTGTATATTGACCCTGTGGAGCTCCCGACGGACAGTTCTGGTGGAAACAGGAGAGTTGAGGTGCACATTTAATTCTGCCGTGATTTGGGCAGCCGTGGTTTTATGTTTTTTGGACACAATCCGGGTTAGCACCCGAACATCCCTTTCAGACAGCTTCCTCTGGCGTCCACAGTTAATCCTGTTGGATGTGGTTCATCCTTCTTGGTGGTATGCTGACATTACCCTGGATACCGTGGCTCTTGATACATCACAAAGACATTTCAAAGTCATCAACGTAAATAAGGAGTGGTAGTTTAAGTTCATTTCCACAAAAAAAGCTGTTTTCTCTTAGCAAAGATCCATCATGTAATGATTTATATCCACTAGCAGGATCATTTAGCCTTTTGTTCTGTAACAGTGTGTCTTGAATTTCACGACTGTTCACAAGTTTTGACAATAATGGGAGAATTGGTACATATTAGAATGTCTGTTTCTCACCACTATCAAGAATTTATTCAACTGGTTCAGTTGAGAGATGTTCCTTTATAAATTGCTCTCGCCTGTACTGAGTACTTAGAGGCCCATCTACCCCTAAAGCAGCACAGAAAGGGTTTAGCTGGCAGAGATCTTTTACCAGTTCTGATATCACAAAATCATCAAAACTACAGCTATGCTTCTTTAAAGTGTTGAGAACAATTTCTTTAATAACTGGGCCAGATGCAGATGCTGTAAGAAAATGAAGTTCCTCTACTAATTCATCTATGCACGTATTGGACACATTGAAAATGCATTCCAATTTAAGGAGGAGCAATCCAAGCTTCTTGATAATAGTTTTGTTTAAATCCTGATCTGTTTCAAGGACAGACACACAGTAGTTTTCACTTTCAACAAAGTCACATTCTTCACTCGTTTGGCGTTGGTATTCATGTAAAACGGATGCTTTAAAATCTTCCACTGAATGTGGATTATGTTTCCTGCTCTTATGACTGTGGAATGTTGTGTATATATTTGTCTTGTAATCACAACCTTGAAAAACAGAGCACAGTTTCAAACATTTTAAGATGTCCACCAAGGTGCTCAAAATACTGTCGTTCGGTGTTAAAACAGCATAAATTACACACTAGGCATGTGAAGGAAAGACAGCCTGGCCTGGCCTGGCTGTCTGCACGTGATGCCTTGATAAATGTGTCCGTAATGAACCCCACATCCTAAATGTGCAAGGGCAATCAGAGTAGAGGCAAGGTATGGACTGGGTTTGACCAAAATGCCCATGTTGTAATCTGTAGTGTTTTAATAGATCCGATTGTTTTGAGGTTGTAAAGTTGCATATTTTGCACTGCCAATTAATTTCTTGCTTCAGATCAGGCACTTTTAGGTTTTATTATTTCTTTCTTTAAGCCCTGCATAGCATACACTGTATGTTATTTTCTTCATCGAAAAATGCATTCCCAAAAGTGCAGACGGGCCTCTCAAAGGTCTGGAAGTCCCAGCAGAGACAACTACGCATGGAGTGAGGAATGACGTCAGGTTTAATGGAGAGGACCTAACAGGTGAAAAGAGGACAGAAAGGATAAAGATGGAGAGAAAAAGTTTAGCAAACAAAAAAATATATATACATATATATAGGCTACACATATATACATTATATATATATATATATATATATATATATATATATATATATTAGATATATATCTATTTTTATTTATTGTGCTTGGACAACCAGCTCCAAAATGTTATAATGTCTAATCTCCATCAAAATTACATAACGTGTTTCTGAAATAATCCACTTATGTGATTTATAGTCTCTCTGAACGGCTACATTTTTGTGAGATCTGTGTAAAACTTATAGCCTTAGTTTTTACCATCCAATTTGGGACAAATGCTCAGACATCACAGAACCTACACCTGAAAGCCCCTCCAGAGGTGACAGGATAGGCTGAAATTTGCTAAAATGTGAGTTTCTGGGTAGGTTGTTCTGAGATAATAGAGCAGCAGTAGCTAACATGAATTCAGCCGATACAAAGAGGCAGCAGTCCAGTGGTTTTTCTATGGTGAAGAACACCCTCTCGTTTATGCTTACAAACTCTAACTTGGAGTAATATTTTTTTTCTGTGTCGTTTGTTCTCCGCCATTAAAAGAACATCCTGCAGTAAAGTTAACCGATAAAAATGTGCAAATATAGCGAAGGAGTAACGTCAAGTTGATATTGACGTTATAATACGTATAATTTGCTATAACTAACAGTTATTGCTAAGCTAGTTCGCGCCGAATAATACAGAATATATTCATGTCAACAATAAACAACGTGCATATAACTCTGCTACAAAACACATTTGATGACTAGTTAACGTTAATATTACTTCTTCCAACGATTTATCACCGTTTTTAGGCTAATGATAAAATCCAAAAAGTCCGCCAAAACAATGATTCAGACTTTCTGCTTCAAGTGCATACACGGCACATTAATTAAAACATACCGACCAGAACTCCTGTAAACCTATAATTTGGTTAATATGTACATTACGGATGTAAAACAAAATGTTGGTAATATATTTAATTTACTTACCTTCGATGTACCGGTTCCACAGTCTGTGCAGCGGCGGACTGGTTCTGAATAGCAGCAGAGCGGTTACTTCCTGGCACATGCGCACAAGCGATGCACTGCTCAGACTCTTTGGGGACATTTTATGAGATATTTTTAGTTAAAAAAATTTCCCCATGTTCACAAAAAGGTAGGGTAGATAAATTTACCCTTTTTAAAAAATTTTAAATTTTGCTTTTTTTAAATATGAAACCCGGAATTTTTTAAAATTTTTTTTTGCATGGATTGTATTTATCACCCCCCCAAAAAAAAAAACATTTTTTTGATGTTTTCCCAAAAAAACCCCTTTAAACCTAAAACCCATCCTGCCCGGGAATTTCAAACCCACCCCTTTCCCCAAATTTTTATAAAAAAAAGGGAATGAAAATTTTAAAACCCTTTGATCTTTCTCCCCCAAATCTATTGGGAAAGGGGTTTGTGGGTTTCGGGAAGAAGAACGGTGGGGCGGGATCATGGGGCCCGGTGACCCAACTCAAAAAAAAAAAAAAACGGAAAACCCTTCCCTCATCGCCCAAAAACGGGGAAAATAGAAAAACCGTTGCAGCCGCCCTGAATAAACCAAGGGGTCCCCTTTGGGAAAAAACCCTGGTGGGGTTTTCACCTGCCCAGAGTGTCGGGGGGAATCTTCGATCCTTTTAGGGAATTTTTAAAAACCTTTTTGTATCAGTTTAGATTTTCCCCTTTTTTTCCCAACCCTTTTCCCGGGGGAAATGGTTGTGGGGGAGGAAATTTTTCGCCTGCGAGCTTTTGTCCCCCCGGGGTTGTGCCTTCGTTGGGGTCGTGCCTGAGACAAGTTTGGAAAGGGAAAACGAAAGTTTTTTTTCCGAGGTTTTTAACCCCCGGGTGGGGATGCCCAGAGTTCCCAAAGCCCCTGTTTAAAGCTCCCCGAAATGTCGAACTGTGCTCCCTAGCCGGTCCCTTTATCCCCCCCCCAAAAGGGGATGCCCCCCAACAACGGGGAGCCACCCAAAAAGACCGGGAACAGGCCCTTTTTTTAACCCCGAAAGTAAGGAATGGTAAATGGCCTGCACTTGTATACACTATCAAGTCCCCAGAGACCCCAAAGCGCTTTACACTACAATCAGTCACCCACCCATTCATACACTCACAGTGGTAAGCTACATTGTGAACACAGCTGCTCTGGGGCATACTGACAGAAGTGAGGCTGCTATACAATTGGCGCCACCGAGCCCTCTGACCACCATCGGCAGGCAAGGAGGGTGAAGTGTCTTGCCCAAGGACACGACTGAGAAAAGACAGAGCGGGGTTTAAAACCAGTACCCCCCTTTTTTTACGGGAAGAAAGTCAAACCAAAGTGTTGCCCCATCAAAAGAAAGGAAATTCCCAAAGGGCCCAAAATTTAAAATGGCAAAGTGCCCGGGGGCCCTTTCAAAAGTACGGGAGTTTTTCCAAAAACAAGGGAAAAAAGGGGTATAGAAACCAAAAAAACAGCTTCTGCTAATACCAAAGGATTAGGGTAACAGCAGAGAAGCCTTCTGGCCTCACAGATTGGGGGCCCCAATCAAAAAAAATAATTTCATGAAAATATAAAAAGGGAAACGGGCCCCAAAAGCGGCAGCCTTTTAAAAGAAAGGTTTGTTTTCTGAAACCCCCCGTTCAATGTTTTTTTACTCCCTTTTTAAAGAAGGGAAGGATAATTTTCTGACATGGTTCCCTTTACTACAAAGGGTAGGAAAAAAACAGGGATTTTTTTTAAAATATAGCAAAAATGGGAAACAAAGGAAAAAATTTCCCTTGTTTAATTTGAAAATACCTTCAAATCTAAATCTGCGGGCTGCCCCCCGGTGGCGCAGTGGGAAAGCCAACGTTGCCCCTTGAAAGAAAAGAAGGTCCTGGGTTCGATTCCGGCCGGGGTTTTTTGCTATTTTTTTGGCCAGTTCTCCCCGTGCAGGCGGGGGTTTTTCCCCGGGGGTACCCCCGGCTTCCTCCCACACCCAAAAACATCCCTGTTTGGGTTTAAATTTGGTCCACTCAAAATTTGGGCCCTTGGGTGAAAATAAAATGATTTGTGTCCCCTTTGGTTGTTTGGTGTTGCCCTGCGATGGACTGGCAAACCTGCCCCAGGGGTTACCCTGCCTCCGCCCATAAGACTGCTGGAAAATGGGCCCACCATTTTCCCCCCCGCCCCACTAGGGAAAATTAAGCGGTAGAATAAATAAATGACTGATCTAAATTTGCTAAAGATATGGATAATTTTATGCCTAACTGTATCTTTTCCCCTGCTATTTTTGGATTTATTTGTAGCCCCCAAACCCCTTTTTAAATAAATGACAAAAAATTTTACGGGATTGATGGAAAAACCGTGAAAAAATCATCTTGTTTTCCCTTTTGGGGACAGATTGGATCAGATAACTCTGAAGAAGAAGCTCTCATCAATCAAAAACAAGTGACCTCACAAACTAGTGGTGGTATAGTCTTAGATGTCCGCAGTGGTGTCCATGCACACCTTACTAAAAGCAGTGCACTCCTCGCTTTTGATTTAAAACAGTAGGTAAATATTGATAGTGTGTTTTTGTTGAGTGCAAGACACATTTTATACTTGGAGTCAGATTTATCTGCGCACAGTGAGAGAGTGAGAAATACAGCAAACACTTGAGTCTCAGAAGACAGAGAGTTTGGGAAAAACCCTTTTTGCCCGTTTATTTAAAAAAATTCCCCCCCTTCCAAATTTTTTATTTTATTTTTTTTTTACTGTGTTCCATGCCCGGCCGGCCAAAAGTAGTGCTCGGGGAAATTGTTTTCTGAGTCCAAGAAAAATTGGCCCCAAAATTTACTTTTACAAACGGGGCATCAAAGCTATTGCTTTAAAGCTCTGCCCTTTATGGGTTTTTAAAAAGAAACTTTATTTATAACTTCTTTTGGGGAAAATTTTAAAATTTTTACGGACCCCGGAACTGAAAGAAAAGCAAAAAAAAAAAGCTTTTAAAAAGGGGAGATGGGGCAAAAGGGAAGAAGGGGAAAAAAGGAGGAGAGAAATGGAGGAGAACGAGCCCACAGGGCCCCCCCGGCAGCCGTCCAGCCCGAGCAGATCCGCCCCTTTTTGGACCCCGGGAAAACCCCAAGACCCCGGGGGAAAATAACCCCCCCCAAGGCCAGAGGCCGACAGGGGGCCCAGGGGTCCGGCCCCGGCAGGCACACCGGGGGGGCCAGCACACACCAAAACCCCCAAACCCCAGATACCCGAGGAAAACCAAACCCAGACTCCAAAACCCCCTGGAGGCCAGGGTGGTGGGGGAGGAAATAGGCCCCCCCCTAAAATGGGGGCCTAAGCCTTTAAACCAGGAGAGGAAGCAGTCCCAAAACCCAAACCCGTCACCCCAAAAAAAAACCCAAAAAAAAAAAAAAAGGCACTCCCCCGTCACAGTACCCACCCCACCCCCCATCCACACACATAAATCACTCGCCCCCCAAGTAGAGACAAAAACAATGGATTTTCTTTTCACTTTACTCACATCCCCATGCATAATCCCCCCCACTCCCGGGTCCGGGGATCGGGAGCCCCCTAGGGGGGAAAAAAAAGGGGGTTTTTTCCCCCTTTTTCCCCCTGGGGCCCGAGAAAGGCAGAAAAAGGGCCCCCCCCCCCGGTCCTGGCCCCCCGCCGAGAACCCCCCAAGTCCCCAACAACCCCGATCCACCTTTGGAGAGGAGGTAAAGTACAAAAGAGGGGTCCACAGGGGCCCCAAACCCAAACCAAAGCCAAACCCGAGCCGCCCCAAAGGGCGAAAGCAGTCCCCGACCCCCCAACGAAACTCCGTCCCGACCCCCATGAGTCCTCCCACCCCCCCCGTAAACCCCCAAAAGAGCCTCGCCAAAGGGCCACCCCCCAAAAGGGGCACCGATTTCGAACACAAAAGCCCCCCCCAACCCAAACGCCAGAATACGCCCCCCACAGGGGCCCAAAACCCCCCCGCAGGTGAACTCCATAGTGAGAGGCCATGAAGCCCCCCAAACCCCCCCAGCGAAACCCCCAAAACAGCCCCAAATCCCCAAGCACCCCCCCCGCACCCCGCTGCCCCCCCACCCCAGCGTGCCCCAAGGGCCCCCAAGGGGGGCCCCCCCGGGAACACCACCCCCCCCACCGGCCCCAAGGACGGGGCCCCGCCCAGCACTGCACCCAAAAACAGGAACCCCCGACCACAGCAATGACGGGAAAAACTCCCCCCACTCGATCCCCGGGGCCCGGGCCCCCACCCAACCCCCAACCCAAGCCCCCCCCCCCCATCCACAAAAAAAACAAAAAACCTTTCATTCCCGTCACTGCAAATGCCCCGGGGGAAACTACCAGGGTCAGCTCCCTCGCGCCGCCCCCCGATCCAAAAAGCCGGCCCACCCCCTATTTCCCCGAAGTGGATACAACCCCTCCCCCCCCACAAGGGTGCCCGCCCTTTCCCCGAAAACCCTCCCCCCCCACCCCCCGATTTCCCCCCCCCAACACGACAGGCCCGCCCCGAGCAAACAACCACCAGCCCGCCCAACCCCCCCAGACCAAGGGGCCAGCAGGCCCCCCCCCCCCAGTTTCCACGAGAGGGTACATTTCCCCCAGCCGGGGGAACCCCGGGGCCTGCAGGCCAAAAAAGCTCCCCCAACCAAGCACCCCAAACCCCCCAGCCGCCCCCGGGGCCCCTCACAAGACCCCGCCCGCCGTCACTTCCCCATTTTTAATAAAAAGTGTCCCGAAGGTTGTCTTCATTTCTTGGGCATTTTTGTTTTTAAAAAATATAAACAACGGATTTTAAATTTTTTCAAAGCATTTGCTGACAAGCTGGCTTTCCGTTTTTAAAAAGGGAAAAAAGTAAAAAATTTTAAATTTTTAAAACCGATCCTAAACCTTTTGAATTAAATTATCCTTTATATTGCCACAGGTGTATAAAATGCAGCACCTAGGCATGCAGACAGCTTCCTCAAACCATTGTAAAAGAATGGGTTACGGAGGAGCTGTTTGAATTCCAGCATGGTACCGTGATAAGAAGTCCCACCTGTATAAAAAGTCCACTCATGAAGTTTCATTGCTGTTAAACATTCCTGTCAAATGTGATTGGTATTATAACATAGTGGAAGCTAAAATTCCAGAGCGGGATCAGTGGTTGCTGAGGCACAGACTGAATAGCTACAGACCTCCAAACTACATGTGGCCTTCAGATTAGCTGGCATATAACGCATCGACACATACATATACATCACCAGATGCTATGTAAAGCTTTGGATGCAGTGGTTTTAAGCATCCCACACTGGATCCTATAGGAGTGGAGACATTGTTCTGTGGAGTGACGAATTATGCATTTTCAGTCCCTTTTAAATACTAGATCCGCCATAAACACACAATCATGAACCCACTGTTACTGATCTCCACCTCGTCCTTACCCTGATACCAATTAGTATGCTGAGATTACAGCTGTGTATACTTATATAGCATGCTCTGAGGTTATGGAACTAAAGGGGGTGGTTTACATCTCACAACATTCACCTGAGCAATGTGTGAGATGTGTGGGGGATTCCTATGGGGAAAATCTTCAAAGAGCTGAGTTGTGATCATTATGTTGGCTTTTTAAATCCAGTCAATCCTTGAAGGCCCCCACATGCTCAGCCGTACTCGAGTCTGTGAATGCTTACTCAAGGCGAACTCAAAGCAGATGTCTGCTGGACACGTCCACACAAAGCAAAATTTTTACAACTGCATACCCATATGCAGTGTCACATTAAAAACAGCTTGACAGGAAGAAGTTGTCACATCAAACTGTTTTATATGCCACACCGAGCTGATATACCGAGCTGATCTGAGCAGGCAGTTGTGAGGACGAGCAGCGCCACAGCCGCTCTCTGCGCTGCACTGACAGGTGGGTGCCTGGTGAACAATAAACGGTGTTAGGTGCCTAACTAGCTCATCGAACATGCTACTATCCATTCCCCATCTTCCTCCCACTGGAAGAAAGTGTGTGAAACGTAGGAATATGTCACGAGAAATGTAGAAAATTGGTACACTTGACTATAATATCTCAAACATCTGTGGACAGTGCCCACGTCTCACAGTATGCACACAGCACACCCCAGTATTTGGAAGCCTTTAGTTACAAGCAAATATCACATACAATTTCTTTAGCAAAGTATTTCAAGGATGAGACAAACTCTGGGAGATAAACTGGCGCTTCTGCTCTTACTGCACACCGCAGACTTCTGCTGCTTCAGCAGCTTTCTTTCCTTAATATATCACTACATTGCACTCATTCTGCAATCCCCAATTAATCCCTAAAGTTCTGAATGGTTACGGGGTTGTGCTACCTCAAGAGGTGGATTAGGGAAGTAATATCAGTTGGATGATTGTCCTGTAGATTGCTGAATGAAAAGATGTTCTGAAGGTGGCAGTCCAAGAGAGGAGTCTGGGTTTCCCAGTCACCACAAGAACAATTCAATTCAATTCAATTCAATTCAGTTTTATTTATATAGCGCCAATTCACAACACATGTCGTCTCAAGGCACTTCACAAAAGTCAGGTACATACATTCCAATTAATCCTAACCACTGAACAGTGCAGTCAGATTCAGTTATTTATTCAAATTGGATAAAAAGTTTTTCTATCTAAGGAAACCCAACAGATTACATCCAGTCAGTGACTTGCAGCATTCACTCCTCCTGGATGAGCATGTAGAGACAGTGGACAGTCACTGGCGTTGCCTTTGCAGCAATCCCTCATACTGAGCATGCATGTAGCGACAGTGGAGAGGAAAAACTCCCTTTTGACAGGAAGAAACCTCCAGCAGAACCAGGCTCAGTGTGAGCGGCCATCTGCCATGACTGACTGGGGGTTAGAGAGAACAGAGCAGAGACACAAAAAGAACAAAGAAGCACTGATCCAGGAGTACTTTCTATGGGAAGGAAAAGTAAATGTTAATGGATGTAGCTCATTTAGTTGTTTCACCTTGAAAGAAGGAACAGATAAACTCTGAGCCAGCTTCAAGTTTAGAGTCTAAAGAGAGCACATTAGTGAGTTAGTTACAGTAAAAGCTCAGTCAGTAGCTATGTCTAGGAGAGAGAAAGGGTTAAACACTGAAAGACAGGGCCATGTGGATCATCGGTAGAGGGTGAGCATTAAGTTGTTGCCAGCAGAAGCTTGGATGATTCCCCTCTCCAGAAAGGTGTTACAGGTAGACACAGAGTCAGGCCAGGTGTAGCTTCTAGGAAGAGAAAAGAGAGAGAACAAAGTTAAAAGCTGAAATAACAGCAAATAATACAAAATTGAAGAGTAGTGTGAGAAAGTAGTGAAGAGGGTGAGAGTGGTCATTATGTCCTCCAGCAGCCTAAGCCTATAGCAGCATAACTACAGAGATAGCTCAGGATAACCTAAGCCACTCTAACTATAAGTTTTATCAAAAAGGAAAGTTTTAAGCCTAGCCTTAAAAGTAGACAGTTTGTCCATCTAGAGCCCACTGATGGCCATTGTTATACTAAAAACCACAACGATTGGGATACCTCTCTCTGTCAGATTGACCATAACCATTGGAAAAGAGAGGGGGTCATACAGGTAGCAGAAATGGAGGGTGTGTTTGCACCTCAGCCATAACTGAGCCGGTTTAGGCTAAACCTGATTTCCCCTTACTCCATCCAACAAGGGGAGAAGAAGACGGAGGTAAAATAAGGAAGATAGCTCAGGATAACCTAAGCCACTCTAACTATAAGCTTTATCAAAAAGGAAAGTTTTAAGCCTAGCCCTAAAAGTAGAAAGGATGTCTGCCTCACGGACTAAAATTGGGAGCTGGTTCCACAGGAGAGGAGCCTGATAACTAAAGGATCTGCCTCCCATTCTACTTCTAGAGACTCTAGGAACCACCAGTAAACCTGCAGTCTGAGAACGAAGTGCCCTGTTAGGAACGTATAGAACAATCAGATCTCTGATGTATGATGGAGCTATATCATTAAGGGCTTTATATGTGAGGAGGAGAATTTTAAATTCTATTCTGGATTTAACAGGGAGCCAGTGAAGGGAAGCTAAAATAGGAGAAATATGATCTCTCTTTTTCATTTTCATCAGTACTCTTGCTGCAGCATTTTGAATCAGCTGAAGGCTTTTAACTGCATTTTGTGGACATCCTAATAGTAAAGAATTACACTAGTCCAGCCTTGAAGTAACAAATGCATGGACTAGTTTTTCAGCATCAATCCTGGACAGGATATTTCTAATTTTGGCAATGTTCCGGAGATGAAAAAAGGAAATCCTAGAAACCGGTTTAATATGGGATTTAAATGACATGTCCTGGTCAAAAATAACACCAAGGTTTTTTACTTTATTATCGGAGGTCAATTTAATGCCATCCAGGTTAAGTGATTGACTAAGCAGTTTCTTTTTTAAAGACTCCGGTCCAAAGACGAAAAACTTCTGTCTTGTTTGAATTTAGAAGCAGAAAATTTAAAGTCATCCAAGTTTTTATGTCTTCAAGACATGCTTGTAGTCTATCTAACTGGTTGGGCTCATCAGGATTTATGGATAAGTAAAGCTGAGTGTCATCAGCGTAACAGTGAAAATTGATTCTATGCTGCCTGATAATTTTACCAATTGGAAGCATATATATAGTAAAGAGAATTTGCCCAAGTACTGAACCCTGTGGTACTCCACAATTAACCCTGGAGTTTAAAGATGATTTATCATTTACATCAACAAACTGGAATCTGTCAGACAAATAAGATTTAAACCAGCCTAGCGCTGTTCCCCTGATCCCTACAGCATATTCCAGCCTTTCTAAGAGAATATTATGATCGACTGTATCAAATGCAGCACTGAGATCTAACAGAACCAGTACAGACCATTATCTGAGGCAATAAGAATATCATTAGTGACTTTCAGCAGAGCTGTTTCAGTGCTATGATGAGCTCTGAAGCCCGACTGAAACTCATCAAACAGGTCATTGATGTGTAAATGCTCACACATTTGATTAGCAACTATTTTCTCAAGAATTTTAGATAAGAATGGAAGATTGGATATCGGTCTGTAATTTATTAAGTCATCTCGATCAAGCGAAGGTTTCTTAAGCAAAGGTTTAATTACAGCTACCTTAAAAGCTTGTGGTACATACCCATTTACTAAAGATAAATTAATCATATCTAAAATGGGGCTGGTAATCAGAGGGAACACTTCCTTAAATAATTTGGTTGGGATTGGGTCTAACATACAAGTTGAAGGTTTAGATTAAGCTAATATTTCTGATAAGTCAGGAAGCTCCACAGGATCAAAGCAGTCTAAGCACAGATCAGGTTCTACAGTTACTTCCAATGTTGTCTCACTTGTTGAGGATGAAGTAATCATCTTCGGGAGTATGTCAAAGATTTTCTTCTTAATAGAATCAATTTTATTTTGGAAGAATCTCATAAAGTCATGACTGCTGAGACCTAAGGGAATTAAGGGAATGGATGGCTTAACAGAGCTATGACTCTGTGTACGTTTAGCAACTGTACTAAAGAGAAACCTAGGATTATTCTTGTTCTCTCTATTAATGATGAGAAATAAGCTGTTTTAGCTTGGTGAAGTGTCTTTTTATACAACAGTAGGCTATTTTTCCAGATTAAGTAGGAATCCTCTAGTTGTGTAGAGCGCCATTTTCTCTCCAATTTTCTAACATTGTGCTTTAAAGTACGCAGCTCTAAATTAAACCAATGAACCTGCCTCCTATGAATGATTACCTTCTTTTTCAAGGGGGCGGCATTGTCTAATGCACCACGCAATGATGAAGTAACACTCTGAACAAGAGAATCAATTTGTGAAGGGGAAGAAACAAAATTATTGCCCTCCACTGTGTTTTTCTGTGATAATGAGGAAATTAAAAGTGGAACAGATTCTTTAAAGGTTGTTACAGCATTGTCTGATAATGATCTACTATAATGAAATTTTCTTTCAGATGTGGAATAATCTGTTAAATTAAACTCAAAGGTTATTAAAAAATGGTCAGACAGCATAGGGTTGTGAGAAAATATTGTTATGTCTTTACACTCAATGCCATATGTCAGCACAAGGTCCAGAGAATGAAGACAAACGTGGGTAGGTTTGTTAATGTTTTGAGTAAAGCCAATTGAGTCTAAGATAGCATTAAAGGCTATATTTAGGCTATCACTTCCAGTGTCAACATGAATGTTAAAATCCCCCACTATAATAACCTTATCTGTATTTAACGCTAAATTAGATAAAAGGTCTGAAAACTGATCTAAAAATTGAGAGTAAGGGCCTGGTGGACGGTACAAAACAACAAACAGAAGTGGTTTTAGTGCTTTGCAATTTGGATGAGGAAAACTAAGGATTAAATATTCAAAAGAGTTGTAGCTATGGATTGGTCTGGGACTAGTCAATAAATCGGACTGAAAGATGGTTGCTACTCCTCCTCCTTGCCCAGTATTTCGAGGAATGGGAAAATTTAAATAATTAGTAGGAGTTGACTCATTTATAGTAACATAATCCTCTTGCTGCAGCCAGGTTTCTGTGAGACAAAATAAATCAATCTGATTGTCACAAATCAGGTCACTAACTAGCAAAGTCTTTGAAGAGAGAGATCTTATGTTCAGTAAGCCACATTTGTTTTATTTTTATTTTTAGTCTGAGTTGTGTTCATTTTTATTAGATTTTCCTGATTTCCTCTTTTTAGATAATTTTTTAATCTATTCAATTTTGGCCGTGGGCGAGACACTATCTTAATAGGGTAATGGGTGGGTAGCAGTACAGAAGCTGCAGAGAGGAGTGTTAAACTACGACCCTGCTTCCTGGTCTGAACCCTGGGTTGTCAGAGTTTTGGAGAACTAATAAATTCGGCCAGATTCCTAGAAAGAAGAGCTGCTCCATCCAAAGTGGGATGGATGCCGTCTCTCTGGATCAGACCAGGTTTTCCCCAAAACGTTCGCCAATTATCAATGTAGCCCACGTCGTTTTCTGGACACCACCTAGACAGCCAGCGGTTGAATGACAGCATGCAGCTAAACATGTCATCACTGGTCAGATCGGGGAGGGGACCAGAGAAAATTACGGAGTCCGACATTGTTTCGGCAAACTTACACACCGAAGCAACACTAACTTTGGTGACATCCGATTGACATAAACACCCAGTTACCACCAACGGGAATAACAATCTTACTGTATTTACACTTATCCTTAGCCAGCAGTTTCAGGTATGATTTGATGTCGCCCGTTCTGGCCCCTGGCAGACATTTGACTATGGTCGCTGGTGTCTCTAGTGCCACGTTTCTGACTATGGAGCTGCCAATTACCAGAGTTGGCTTCTCAGCTCGTGTGTCGCTGAGCGGGGAAAATCTATTAGAAACGGAGACGGGTTGGTGGTGACCTGTGGGCTGAGATCTAGGACTATGCTTCCTACGTACCGCCACCCAGCCAGCCTGAGGCCGCGGCTGCGCGGGCTCTGCCGGAGGACTGCTACAGGGAGCTACCCTCGGTGGCTCCGCGCTGGCTAAGAGGCCTCGGCTATCTGCTGGTTTTTCAACAGTGCGGAGCCGGGCCTCCAAATCCGACACCCTCGCCTCCAAAGCTACAAAAATGCTACATTTATTACACGTACCATTATCACTAAAGGAGGCAGAGGAGTAACTGAACATCTGACACAGAGAGCAGGAAAGAGGAGACTCAGAGAGAGAAACAGCAGAACGGGTAGCCATGGTGGAGCTAAAGCTAATGCTAAGCTAACAACCCCTTACCACTACTAGAAAAAACCGTGTAAAACACGGAGAGTCCCCAAACGTTAAATACAGAAAGTATGTGTTTTAACGTGCTTATGTATTATAACATGTAAGAGATATCACAGTAGAGAGAAATCTGATCAAACGAGAGAGCCTTCACACACCAAACAATCCACCAAGTGCAAACAGGAAGTGACGAATATACCTTACCACGCCTCCTTGAAGTGCTACACCAGTCAGAAGTGAAAAAAGGGAGTGTCCAAAAGTGTCCAAAACAACACTTTCCTGTGCAAGTTTAACATTTGGTGCAAAGGATATTAAGGTGTGGGGCTGTTTTTCAGAAGCTGAGCTTGGATACTTGGTTCCAATAAAAGAACTCTTATTGCTTCTGCATAACAATATATTTAGGACTATTTCTTGCTCCCAGCTTTATGCTTACTCTTTGGGGTTGGCCCCTTCTTCTTCCATTGTAACTGCACACCAGTACACACAGCAAGTTCCTTAAAGGTAAGAATGAATTTGTTTGGTGTGGACGAACTTGACTGACCAGCTCAGACCTCTAAGGTACAGAGCACCTATGGGATGAATTAACATGTGAGACAGGCTTTCTCGTCCAACATCAGTGTCTGACTTCACAAATGCACCTCTGGAAAAATGGTGAAAACTGGTAAAGCCAATAGATTAAGAATGTGACGTCACTTAGGTAAAGCTGTTTGTGAAGGCAGCTAAGGGAATACTTTTATCAAATTAATGGGTCAGAGTGGTGTAAGTGAATAGTTGTGATCGTGTGTGGTGCATATGGTAAAACACTCTGCAGGTCTGCTGTTAGTCACACTCCCGCGTCTCAAATTGAATTAGCGTTGACAGCGCACAGCACCAGCCGCGTGTACGTGTGTGCGTACCTGGGGCACTGGCTGTTGGCAAGCTGTCCGACTGTGTGTGAGAAACACAGGGGGAAGAGGGCTCTCCCCCCCTGAAATCAATTAAACGAGTATAGGTCTTCAGCGGTGGGGGTGAGAGGGGCACATCCTGTATAAGGCAGCGAAGACAGACAGCACCATCTGGGGCAGCAGGCAGATCTGACCCAGGGTTGAAACATGAAAGCACCGAACTAGGGTTTAGAGGAGAGGAGAGTGCAGGTCTGCGTTAAATCACTCTTTTCCCCCTACCCCGCTCCCTTTCTCTATCCCTTCGTCTGCCATCCGATACATCAGCTACGGAGCATCACTCAATCACCCTCCAACTCCTTTCTTATGCTCCGCTCTCCTCGTATCTGTCCCAGGAGTGATAACCTGTCATACACAGGAAGCAAAAACAGGGGAGGGCCATCCATCCCTCTGTCAGAGACAGGGACAAAGAGGAAAAGAATATCTCACATCTCTTGTTCCAAAAGAGCTGATTTATAGGTGTGTACTAAACAAAACCAGTGCCACCATCTTTTTTTGTCTTTCACCTTCATTCACAGACTGAAACACACACCTGTAGAAAATCCGCCTTTTTGGAAGGCCGCCTGCAGATGATGGACAGCCCAGGTCAGAGTGTGTGTTATATTTGTTGGTCATAAGGTGAGTGCTGACAGCTTTCATCCAGCCACTAAAACACACAGCTCCACTGATCACTGTAATCTCAGGTCAACACGAAAGGCTGAGGAAATCAAATTACATTAAGTCAAAAACAATGTTATGCTCAGGAATAGAAAGAGGTCAAAGATCAAGTTGTTTATACAGACTGTGGTCTAAATAGTCTAAATATGCAGAGTAGTTTGGAATAAAGGAATGGTCTGGTTCAGAGTGTGTGGAGAAGAAATATGGGCGTACGAAGATAGCGGTAAGGCTGCTGTTCACTGTTTGGGTCACAGAAGAGAATGCTATGTGTTAATGTCAGAACTGGGAGCGCAAGAGCTGTTTGGGCGATTAACACGTCCTCTGATAGATGGCGTTGGTTTAGAACCCGAATGGATCACTTAGAGGAAACCCGAAAACACACTCACTCATGAAAACATGCAGGCCTGCTGCTGGTCCCACATGTCAAAACTGTTTGTGCTCCACTCATCTCTCCTCTGTTCATGGGAGACCAAGAGGTTTGTTGATAAATGTCGTGTCTTACCAAAGTATTCATGAATAGTTTCTCATTTTGTCACATTGCAGCAACAAACCTCTATGTAATTTATGAGGAATTTAGACTGTGAAGTGG
Organism: Crenichthys baileyi; assembly: GCA_036173005.1. NCBI lineage: Eukaryota > Metazoa > Chordata > Actinopteri > Cyprinodontiformes > Goodeidae > Crenichthys > Crenichthys baileyi. Next base: position 52,231 of record JAHHUM010002212.1, read on the forward strand.
AGGGAAAATGATGCAAGCTTTTTAAAATTTTATACAAATCTGAAAGGTGTCGCATGCATTTGTATTCATACCCCCTTTACCTTGATACCCCTAAATAAAATCTAGTGCAACAAAGTCCTCACTTTGGTGGCAAATGGAGTCCCCATGTGTGTAATTTAATCTCAGAGTGCCATGGTGAAAGAAAACCATACAAAGTTTGCTTTTACGTTTGCCACAAGCCATAGAGGGTACACAGCAAACACTAAAAGAAGGTTCCCTGTTAACATTAGAAATTCACTTTTTGCCAAAATGCAAAAGGCTATGCATGGCAAAAACTAAACACTGCGCATCACCCTGAAATTCTGTATGTTTTACCACTGTAAAACATGGTGGTGGCATCATCATGCTGTGGATTATTTTTGTCAGCAGGGACAGGGAAGCTGATTAGGTTTTTAGAAGATGGATGGAGCTAAACACAGCTAAATGAACCTGTTAGAGGCTACAAATGACTTGAGACTGGGGCGTAGGTTTACTTTCCAACAGTAGCAGCTGGTCTATCTCATAAGATCGTAATAAAGCACATTCAATTTTGTGGTTGTCATGAGACAAATGTAATAAAATTCACAGTTCTTGAGTTCCTTTGAAAGACTTTTATTATATGAGTTCTCAAAGAACTTTATAAAACATAAAGGTCTCTGCATGGTTTTGTCCTGCATTTATGGCAAACCTTTTTCCAGCTTAAGCTGATTTATAAAAGAAGTTACGTTGAAGTGTTAAAGGAGCTCTTTTATTTTAAATTTGTATCATGCAGCTGCTTGATCGAGTAGAAGAGCACGCTTAATAACTGTTAAACTGCTCTTGCTTTCACATTACACGCTGAGTGTAATTCAATATCAGACACAGCTGGTTTCACTTTCAAATTTTACAGCTGAGCTCAGTCATGTCTCATAATCTGACCTGATAAATAACTGGGTTTTATTGAGTTTGCAGAGAAAATAGCGTCCAGTATAAACCTTCGCAGAGAGCCGAGCTTGAGGAGCACTGCAGGGCACTGAGCTCAGCAGGCGGAGAAGGGAGGGTGGAGTTTTGCAACTATTCTGAGAAGATAATTGACATGCAGCATGTTTGTGCTGCACCTCTGTGTCTCGTGCATGTTAATCTAATGAATGAGAAGTATATTTACACGTCTACACTCGCCGCAGAGCTTCTCTCTTGTTTCGGGATGCCATTTCACATGATTGGGGTCAAATTTCTCTTCCTTTTTACTACATGTCAATCACAGCGTAAGGGGCCTGAAACGTCCCCTCCTTGTGTTATTCCAAGTTAGAACCGGCACGGTTTCCATGTTATTTCAGCCGCCACCTACAAGAGGATTATGTTGATATGTTTTACAGCGTATTCAGAATATGGATTGTAGGAACAGAGGAGAACATTCATAATCAGCAGACTGATAAAAGCTTCACTCCGCAGCCACTTCCAGACAACCTTCTTTTTTCTCTTTTTTACTTTTCATGTAAAGTATGAAGACAGAGTTCATGCAAACAGACATTTATCACTGCTGCAAAACATCCAAACTGTTAGTTTTTGCATGGATATATAAATGTTGCCCACTAAGCTAAAGGTATTTTAGAGGTACTGGAATCTCTAGCTATTTTAATTTTCATTCATTGAGGGATTTTGTTACAACTTTTCTACTTTTGCAAAATGATTGTATCTTCCATAATTTATTGCAGTTTAAACAAAAATCCTTCTCTGCAGGTGCTTGCATTTTTTTGTTTTTGACAAGTTTGTGTGTCAGCTTTACCAGGCTGGGTGAAGACAGGTGCAGAGTTCAGCTCTCCTCGCATGAAAGCAATTAGTTTAATTGAAAGATCAGGAATTAATTGGGAGTTTAAAATGATTGTCCTAGGTAGGCAAACATGGAAATAACAGACAGTATCACATAACCTGGACTGATTGTGTCTGCCTGCGGACAAAGGGCAAGCTGTCTGATAATGCTGCACCTGACGGCTTGCTGAAAACGGGGGGCAATCCCCTGCCTGAGTTTCTCAATTGACTCCTTCCTGCTATTTTCCCCTTCCAGCCCACGTTGGTTCGTTGACACACTCGGCTATGACAAGTAAATTGCTGTTTGGTTATGACCGTTTGTCGGGAAACAGTCAATTTCCCCCCACCATCCCCTCGCTTTGCCTAAACCACCAGAAGAAGGGAGGAATAGTTGGGTACTGGGCCTGGAGTCAAGCTGAAGGCAGGAATTATCACATCAGTGGCTAAACGGGCGTGCCCCCTTTGGTACAGACAAGGGAACACAATCTTATGTAGGCCTGTTTCTGATGCTCATGAATTTACTTAGCTGAAAAGCCATAAAAAAAGGTCCATACCTTTATAACAATGATTCTTTGCTCTGTGTCAGTGAGCAAAGGTCTTTTTTCTGCTGCATCTGGGCTTAATAAAGAACAATCATTTCACCTTCATGAGTCTCTGATTAGTCATATTGTTGGTTGTACGGTGCAGAAATGGAAGCTGGCTGCCTGAAGTCTGGCAGCTGTTCTTTCTAACCGAAAACCACAGAGAGACCTGATGAGCTCATGCTATTGGTCAGGGGTGGCTGAGCCTGACACTGAATCCTCAGAATAAACACAAAACACACTTTTGTTCACTGTCAGTAAATTCCAGTTGATGATTGCAGAGTAATTTGTCATAGGAACTGGAAAACTGTTTATATGTATGTATTTACGTCTCTGTGTCTGTATGTATGTATGTATGAATGCATGAATGAATATTAAAAAAACATTTTGAACTTTTTTGATCAAAGTACAAAAGATACTTTAATGGGCCCTTTATCATAGATCCTTTAACAGCAAATGTAACAGTAATAACCATGTTTCTCAGTAATTATTTGACGTACTTCAGGTTCTCTGTCGATGCTCTTTGGTAACATTGTGCGAGGAATTAGTTTAAAGCACTCCAATCTTACAGAAGATTAGTAGTAAAGAAAAAAGACAATCGACGTACATCCTGGACAGAAAGGTGTGTACATTTATTTGAAGTGTGGTTGTTTTGGCTCAGGATAAACCAGCTTAAGGATCAGATTTTGTGCTTGAACTTCCAACACATAATTTTAAACAGTTTCTTAAATACAAATGCCCTCTCCAACGTCACTTTTTTCAGTTTTGCTTGAAGTAGAAAAGTACCTCTTTATGTTCTGTTATTTAGCTGTGCTAAGCTTTGGCTTGTTCCCCTTTTTGGGCAGGTGTCTTAGAGTCCAGTCCATCTGTCAGAGGCAGTGGTTGGAGGTCTGCTGCCACGGAGGGTGCCACAGCAGGCAGTCTGTGGTGTCTTCATTCAGTTTGGTGTGTCTAGAAATAGCTGTGAGTTGGGGGCTCAGGGGAAAGCTGTACCTATAAAGACAATAGGGGGCTGCAGTGTCAGAGAGATGAGGCAAGGGAGATGATCCTGTGGGGCTCAGGGGGGTGTGGAGGGGGATAAGGCACGGAGAGCTCCCAGTGGACCTCTGCGGACATGGATCCCTGCAGTTAAGGGGTTTCTTCCCCTGCAGCGCAGAGAGAAGCGGCAGGTCTGCTAGTGGAGGCAGAGAAGGGATAGTTCTCAGTCCGTCCGCACAGAAGGAGGAGAAGACTCGGCTGGGCAGTGGAGAAATGGTGGGCAAGTTGGTGGAGGTCTTCCCAAAAAGGGGCAGAGTGAGAGTGTGGAGGCCAGTGTCCGGGCACAAGAATGGTGGAAGAGGTGAAGACGACGAGAGAGGGAGAAAGTTCTTAACGCTGCTCTGCGACAGTGAGCTCCCTGTCAACAGATGTAAGAAACGTATATCACACTGTTACAAAAGAAAGAGTTTAAAACTTAGACGTACAAACTAAATAGATTTTCATTTAGTACCTTGGAGCTGTATGGAGAAAGGCTTAAAGTCCACGCTCAGAGGGCCTCTCCAGGGGTACGACTCCAGCAGGCCATCCAAAACCCCCCTACACAGACACACATCCTGATTTACTGTGTAAACATTAAAAATCCTAATGTAGGAATTTAAATATTTATTCTGAAAGGTGTGAAATTCTGCACTATGCATGTCAGCTTTATTTGAAGGTTTTATGTGGCTTCACATTTCAGTGATTCAAAAGGAAATTCCCTCCTGGCTCGTTTAGTGCCTATTGAGCTACAGAAGAAAAGCACTGATATTCTGCATTCTGTGAGGTGTGTCGTACCTGTTTCGTCCTGGATCTCTGAAGCCTTTGGCAAACGGGTTCCTGTCGATCTTCAGTTTGGTGATCTTGCCCCATAGAGAGGAACACACATGGGTCAGAAAGTCAGCGGCAGAATTCTCCTCTTTTGGTATTTTATCGGCTCTGTCAAACATGGTTCTGAGAGAGGAGTTTGTACAGTTTTATGCCCTGATCTTACGGGCTTTGGACCCAGCAGCATAGCAGTCATGTCTTGTTACTGAGTTTCTGTAATAATATGTTCCCTGATATTAAAATGATCCCTGATGAAAAGAGCTGGGAACCTCACAGGAGGCTCTGTTACTGGAAGAATGGCAGCGAGCAGCAGGGTCAGCTATGCTTTGTGAAATACACACACCATCTCTAAGCAACTGGCCTCGCAGATGAAAACGGCACTGGATTTATGGTTTTACTGAGACCACATGCGGCTCTTCAGCCTTACAAAGAGAAGGTTCATTCATATGTGATGTCTACAAGGATCACACCAACTTGCATGCTTACAACAAAATCTAAAGGTCTGCTTTTTGTTTATTTCTAGTGATGCACCAAGAAAGCAGCGCTTTCAGCCTGACTAGCCCTGACCTGTGACCTGCTGGTTGGAAACTTTAAAATCCAGAAGTTTTCCGACTAGTGAGCACTACCAGGTTGTTTGAATAACAACAATCAATGTGGAAGTAGTTACTGAGTGAAAAATACTTTAAATAGTTTTGTACTTACAAGGAAGCACAAAACTAATTAAAAGTAAAGTGTATTTTCTATACTCTATAGAGGCATGGTGGATGTTCATTCAGGCTGCTAATACAAAGGGCTAGGTATTGGGAGGCACTGGTCATTTCACTCCTCGACCATTTCCTACTTTAGCAGTGTTGGTGGGTACTTCATGATTTTTTTTTGTGCATTTAAGGAATACGTCTTCCATGGGCAATCAATTCCCACCTAGGAAAGACCCGTAAACATAGCCAAGGAGCGAATAGCCTTTAGCAGTTAACAGGAAGGCTGACGCTATTACAGTATAGTTGCTCAATTTTATCCTGTTGAACTTCCAGACTGTTACGGACGATGCTGGATTCTGATACATTAGCAGACTTTAAAACATTACAATGATCTACCTTCTCAAGTGAATACTCTTGTTAGATGTACAATTCAGTAATTGAAGATGCAAAAGAACATTTGAAAATGTTAACTTCATAATAATTTTGTCTTTGTTTTAAATGAGTAAAACCCTTTTTTATAGCGACGGCTCTCTCTTACACAGGGTGACAACGTCTCATCTTCTAATATAAACAGTTATTGACCACTCTTAGCTGGCAGGTTTGAAACAAAGGTATTCTTAACGATGTTATTACATCTTGTTATATTTTAGTTTTTAAAGAGAAATCTGAATCAACTAAATTTGTGATGACAGGTCAAAGCTGTACAAACACCAGAGATATGAATTAAACCACAAAGCTCTGATTACTGAGTCTTAAAATCTCCGAACCCCAGAACATCACAGAAACTGTAAATTAATGATGTTCTGTTATAGTGATTTTTTTATACTTCTGTTTTAAAAATACAATGACATTAAATCTCACTTACTTATGTTTAGAACAAATAGTTTACAGCAGCTGCTGATGGTCATTAAAACACAAAGTATTTGCTGCTCTGTATGACCAAGCAGGTTAGTTTCAGTAAAGTGTCACCTGTTGGTTCTGGTAGGCTGTGACTGTGGTGAACTCCGTCTCTGGGAAAGAGAAGGTGTGCACCCCTTCGGCTGGCAAAGACTGGATCTGTGACAGGTCCATCCGAGGGTCGTGCCGGATGATGTGCACACGGGGCTTGTATTTATGCATCGACTGTAGAATGATCTGCAGACCAACGGATGAAGATGCTTTCAGTGTCATTAGATGAATCTAACATGGTATTGATAAAACTTTAAAGGCAATCAGAGTTGGCTATTATAAATTTATCAGGAGAATCAAATTGATTCTAAATCTGAAATACAAAATTTTTTATCAAAAGACAGAGCATTCAATTTAAAATCAAGTATTATTATAAATTTTACTATTGCTAATATTTGTGCTATTTAACTAAAAGAAAACTGCTTTCTTTAACTTTATATTGCTAAAAAAACAATATGAAAGCTTTATTCTGCAGCAGTTAGAATGAATATTTCAAACAATAATAATATTTTCAAGAACATATGTGGATAATCATACGCATAAAAAATAAAATACAGAGTTATTCAACAAAGTATTTTAGAACAAAAATAAAAGAAACACTAGAGTGGATTGTAATTGCAGTTTAGTAATGTGTGAGAATGCTTGGAAGAGGATAAGTTAAGACATTCATAACTTATCCTGTTCTCAGCAAATCTAGTTTGTTTTATGAATTTCTTGTTTGATTACAAGCCTAAACTTTAGTGCAACGCAAAAATTTATTATTTTTAAAAGTCCATGAAATTAGACAACGAAAAGTATGAAATGCACACGTTAAGCCACTCACTTTTTCTTTATTTACCCACAATGTGTTGCAAATGTGATTTTTTTAGCCTATACGTCTCTTCAGAATTTAGCCTAAACATAGACGTAAAAAATTAGGCTTGTTTAGCACCCAAACCACTTTTTAACCACATTTAGACATCAATACGAGTGTTTATGTTGACGTCTTTCCACCTTTTACTTTCAGACCACAACTTAGTAGTTTAGATAGAAGGAGGCATCATCCATTTAATGTAAACATTGTTAAGAGAGGCATCGAGAACAGCGGTCTGCAACATGTGGCTCCGGAGCTGCAAGTGGCTCTTTGAAGCCTTCCCTATGGGTCTTAATAACTTTGGCTAAAAATGATAAAGAAACAGCTACTGTTTTTAAATGTAGATTTAATAACAAATGCAGATGTTAGCAGTTTTTTTGTGTAATAATTCAATTGAATTTCCACAACAGAATGACACTGAAAGTAATATATGTTTTAGAATAATATATATATTTTTTTGCTTGTTTTTTTGACATCATTTTCCACAAATATGAACAACCCATATAAGAAAATGTATCCATCCTCTTTTGGCAAAAGTTTTTTTGTGTTTTTTTGTTTTAAAATCTCAAAACAGAATGGAGGTTCTTTAAAAATGAAAGCAAATTTACTACAGTAGATATTTATGAAAAATATAAAGTTGTCCTTTTTCAAAAGGCCATTAGCAGCTCTAAAATGTTCTAGTCTAGAAGTTAGTAAACCAAAAAAGCGAGAGAAAAAGGCATCCTTTTGTTTTCTTCTGGAGTGGTTTTACAGTTTAGCTTCAACTTTTTAAAAACAAAGAATCACAAATTCCTCTTTGTAAAAAGCAGGATCAAGTCCAGATCCTCCCCATACCTCCGTGGACACACCTGTGAAGCTTCTACATGAAAGTTGGGGAGCCCAGAAGGATTTCCACTTCCTTTCTGTCTTTAACTCAGTACCAAGGCAGACACGGTTCAAAACGTCACCGGGTATTTAAGCAGAACGGAAGCTGTTAGTGTACCGAAGAACTGACTCTGGTGTCCAGCACAGCTTACAAATATGAGGACATGCTCTATCTCAATGTCATGTTATCAAAACGTTACATTACAAAATAAATCCACCATACACTATAAAAACTAATTTATGAGATAATTAAATTTTAATGAAAGATATTAGTTGAGGAAATAAGTCCTTAACAAATTAAATTGATTAAGAACATTGAAACAAATAGACAGAATTTAAATGATTTATAGAAGTGTTGTTTAGCAGCAAAACTGACATAATGCTACTTAGAAATGTCGGCATAAATCTACCCAAATAAAACGGATGCAAATTCTTACATCAGTTTTATGGATTAAATTCAAACAGTTTGTTTTATGAGTGCAGGTTTCAACCGGAAAGTCCCGCCTACAGACGAAGAAGAGGAAACAGATCCTGGGTTACCTACATGTCCCTTATCGTCCATCTCGTTGTTGGTGAGCTTGACACGGTCAAAGCTGATCACCTGTCGCATCCACGTCTCTCCCGTGCACGGCGAGTCCGGGTGCACGTAAAGGCGTGGAGAGATGCATGAGTGGTCCGTGTTTCCGGCCACCATCCACTGTGAGCTGTGGTACACGTACCTGGACAAGGTAATGATGTGAAAGTTAACAAGTAAAGTGAAAAAAGAAAAACTACACTGTAAAAATACATTTTGGAGGGTATTAAATATCAACCATTTAAATGTTTTTTTCTTCTCTGTTAAATGTAATGTTTATTAATGGTTAAATTCTAACATTAACTACTTTATTTAGCTAACAAATCCTACCTAAAGCCATCGAAAAGCTAAAAGCTCAGGCATCCATTTTATTTATAATTGTAATGTTTCCAACACAAAACTTTAAGGCTGACATGTTTCTGTGGGTTTTATTATGAATAAATGTATGAGCATAGTGAAAGTGTTTGTCAAAGACTTGTGGTTGAAAAAGTTTTTGTGTTAGATTTCAAATTCAATTTCACTTTTTATCTAGCTTTAGTTATTGGCAACAGCACTACTGCTAAGGCCAAAGTTGTTAACTAGGAAGCGACAACCCCATAATGTCTAATAGGAGTTTCATTGATGAAAACTAAATTTCCTTAGCAAAATTAATACTCAGCATCTAAGACTGTATCAAATATAGCTTGTTTATATTGACTTCATGATCAATTCTTTGTTCAAAGTGTGAATTCTGAATATAGCTAACAACAGGTTGCTCTGCAGGTCTTTGAAGAATGAGTTTTCTTCTAGTTTCTTTCTCAAACCCAAAAAACTGGCTCACTTTTTTTGTTAAAAACTAAATCAAGCACTTGGCTTGAAGAAATAGCCCAGCAGTTTTTACAGTGCATTCCTCTGCAAATGTAAAGTTTATTAACGGTTAAATTCTATCAGCAATAACTACATTATTATCTAGTGTAGTATGTCTTATCTAGTAACAAATCCTATTTAAACAGTGTAATGAAAATTGCTCATTGCTCATCAAAATTCATTGTATGCGGTGTCCAGCAGGGAAAAGGTTAAATGGTTAATAGATTTACAGTTTTATTACAATTTTGTTTGAGGCCTTAATTACAAACTAATTCTTGCTATTTTTTGTTTCTTTTCATCGTGGAGGACAAACCACCTGACTTCATGGAAAAAACAGTGAAGCTGCCTTTTCATGCAACCAATAAACCGGTTTGTGTGCATTAATTATTGCAGCTGTGAATGTGTATTTGGTATTGATTTATCTAAACTAGTAGTTTGTTCACGATTTTGTTTGGGTTAGGATATGTTAATTAAACACCTTTTATCCTGTTGTTTATCAACTGTTTATGTCTCACATCTTTTGCATTTTCATTTTGTCCGGTGTGTCCAACGGTGAACTCAATTTAAAACAGAATAGTTTGATTCGTACCTAATTTATCTAAGTATATCAAATATTTAATCTGGATAAAATGATTGTTAAAATAGTTTGGGATTAACTATATATATTAAGTACATTTACCACATGTTTTTTTGTCTTTTAGCTTGAAAGCTGTAATTTTGCTACTGATTGATTTACATTAAATATAGACACATTTTATACCAGATTCATAAGTTAAATTTCTACATTTTGTTTTGTGTAGGAACTATTAAAAAACACACCTGTAGCGTTTGGAGTCCACGGGCATGACGTCCATCGCCACGTAATACTGCTGGCAAGGGTCCAGATTGCGCACCTTGACGCGCACAGAAGGAAACATTCTTCTAAAGAGAGACGCAAAAACAATGGTATCAAATCTAATATCAAATGTACTCAACGTATTATTGAACGTTTTATAAAATAATACAACTGATTATACAGTGCTGAATTTATTGAAGTAGAATATGCATTAAGACATTGCAGGTTTCCCCAAGAAGTAAAGGAACAAATTCAGATTTAAAACCATGAGTTCTGGGTAATTAAATAAACTTAACCGAGTTTCCGAGATGTCACCTCCTAGTTTTTATCTCTTTCAAAATAAAATCCCAAAACACTCGCATAATATAATGCAATTATACGTGTGTGTGTGTGTGTCTGTGTGTGTGTGTTTAATCACGACCTTCCTCATTTAAAACAGGCCTCGCTTTGGACCGTTACATTGTGGTATCATTTACTGCCACAAAAGTTGAGACATTAATCGACTTTCAACACTTCTGGGATACGCCGCTCATTTGTTTGGAAAACGAACAGTTTCTTTGCTCATTCCTAAACGGCCGCAGCGCGTTGAAAGGAATTTTTGCGCCTGATAAATGCGCACCTGTAGCCGCAGAGCAGTTCATGTAAATATCAGAACGATATGTGCTGCTGATAATGACCACTTTAGCGTTCATTTACAACTGACAGCGACAACGCAGGAATTTCATAAATAGAGGATAGTTAATTTTAAATTCTGCCATTTAGATTTTTGACTTGAGCGATCTGAACCAGTCAGATTAAAAAGTTTCGGTTGTCTCCCCAACTAACTTTTTAACAGGCTGCAGTCGCTATATCGTGGGACGGTTTGCCACTGGCGACATGCGCATCAGGTCGGCGTGGATCCCCTCATTATACCTGCCAGCTTTAGTAATGATCATCTCCGTTCCGATCTCATGGAATCTCTTCCACAGCTCGGAGCCCTGCAGCTCCGCTCGGACCTCTCTGTCTGGCCGGGAGTCGCTCTCCTCGCCACCCGGGTCAGACTCCTCTGTCCCGCTCTGTGCCGGCGGGTCACCGGGGGTCTCTCCTGGCCTCCACGGTGATGACACTGCTTCACTCATCTGGGTGGCTGTGTGTTCGGACAGGATACAAAAACATCTGTTTAAGTTATTTCACCTTTCTATAGGTTGATAAAGACATTTGAAGATGCTTTTATAAGAAAAAGCCCTGATCTAAAGCTGCAGTTAATATGGCACGTTTGTTATATTTGCTTTTTCTTCGAAAATGTTTTTTTTGTTTTGTTTTAATACTATATGTGTTTTAAAGTTACATATATTCTCAATATTTTAACGTAATTTAAAAATCATACCGTTTTTTTCGTTTTCAAACTGTGCGTAAAACCTGCTGCATCACCAATTTTATTCTTGTGTCTCACCGCTAAAGATGTTCTCGCCGCCGCCCGTGTCTGCAGCTGAATTTGACTCTTGCCTCTCGGATACTTTCATCCTCTTGGAAGGTTTCCCCACCAACGCCTCCACGGAGAACGCGTGAGCTCGGGAGCTCAGGCCCTGCATCCCGGCGACAAGACAAGCCGTGAATATCCGCCTGAACTTCAAGATTATCCTTCCAGTTCCGTTAGAACATGACCCACCCGATGGGGCACCAAAAAAACATCAGCAACAACCAGCGACACCTCAGGGAGTCCTTTTTCTCTCGCAGCGGCTCTTTGACGCTGCGTAATGGATCCGATGCATTGCCATGTGTTCTCTGAGACGCGCGCTGCGCTCGTCCAAAGTCGCTGATTGTTGGCACGCCTCTCCACCTCGCTACAAAACTTCCCTCTCCCCTCCTTCATCCATTCCACGGTCTCCCTCTTTTTCTTTGCCTCTCTCCCTCACAGAGGGCCTGATCCTCTGGTTCCCTTGTGCGTCACGGAGAGGGAGGGAAGAGCGCAGAGTGCATTCCTACACAGAACCTGCGCTGCAAAAAATATCCGCTCCTCGATGCTCTCAACTCGATCTCATACGAAAGACTATATGTTAAATGGTTGTTGATGGTTTATTTTAAACATGTTAAAATGTTGCAGATAAATTAAACAAAATAACACATAACACACAAATATAATAACAATAATAATAATATGTTCAAAAAGGAGTAGGAAAAATCTTTTTAATTTTGTAATTATATCCTAAACATGAAAAATATGGTTTGGAAAACCAGTGACATAAAATACATTACTAATATTTTCAGACATATGCACAAATACATATAATTGCAAAAGTATTCATACCGTTCAATTTGTTTTCCCTCTTTTTAGATAGAAAAACAAACTTCCATGCAGGGAAAAATTGGAAAAATCAACTAATAGCAGAACCTTTTTGCAAGGTGCAAGCAAAAGGATGAATGAATCTTATTGTTTTTACAACTTAAATACCCGATAACCCTAGATAAAATCCAGTTTAACCAATTGCTCACAGAAGACACCTAATTAGTAAATAGGGTCCACCCTTTTGTAAACTATAGCTTTATGTGAAGGCGTCAGAGGTTTGTTAGAGAACCTGAATGAACAAACAGCATCATGAAGACCAAGGAACACAGTAGACAGGTCAGGGAGAAAGTTGTGGAGATCTTTACACCAGGGTTGAGTTAGCAAATGATTTCCCAACCCACAACAGCAGAGAGAGGAAGGCTGGTCAGAGTAGATGGGAAGACGAATAGAGCTAAATACAGGGCAAGAAAACCAGTTAGAGGCTGCAAGTGGCTTGAGACTGGGGTGAAAGTCCGCCTTCCAAGAGGACAACAACCCTAAAGATAACAGCCAAGGATACATTAGAATGGTTCGGATCAACATGCCAGAATGATCACAGTTTTTTCCATAATTTAGTGAATTAAGGCCAGGGATGTTAAACTGTTTCCCCTGAATCCATAATAACTATTTCCTTTTTTTGTGTGTGTATTTTATGTTTACCAATAATTTATTTTCGGTAATTAAAATAGGTTTGTTTCCAGGATTTGGAAAAATTGTAGAAGTATGAAAACATGCCTGTAATTTTTCATGTTTATCCCGAATTTTTGTACAGCAACACGGCTTTTGCTTTTTTCATTTAGTCTGGAACTTTCCTGCTCTGAAATGATAAGTTGCAGATGTAGTTTAATGGTTCTGAGATCCCTGCGATAACCGTCTAATAACATATCTAAGCCATGACAATCAGTCGAGGTATTCATTTATTTAGTTCATTCTATGACATACAGAATGGGTTATTAAAATTTAAGTTATTTAACAAAATTGTATATTTTTTTAATAACTCAGAACAACAGCTGTAGCTGATTAAGTTTCATATTAAAGAAATGCGTTCAGTTTAGTTTAGTTCAAATCAATAGATGTATATAACGCGTCATCGAGATGTTCATAAGCAGGAGCATCTTCCAGTCTTCCTAATCCTACATAATAAATCTGTCAATTTACTCACAAAAATAGACGATTTGGTGGTCTGGAGTTTTGTTTGGGATGTCTTGAATCTCAGGGTTTTATTTTGCTTTTTCACATTTAGACAGCCGATACCTAAATAAAATGGATTTTAAGAGTACTGGAAGGGAAACAAAAGCCCAAATATTTAAGTCTGCAAATTCAGGACATCTGGAAAGGGGGGAATATCTGCACGAAACTCGCTGCTTTTCTGTTGAACTTAACATTTCCCATATTCATTTGAAGGATTTCGTTGAGGCCCTTTATGTAGGTGGGATTTTTTTTTCGTTTCTTCCTCTCTCTCCTCCTGTTGTTGCGCCCGGTGAGGGTGTGCGCCAGTCTGCTTCTCATAAACGCGGAGATCGGATGGAGATCTGGGCCATAATGACAGCTCGGGATTATTACATTACTGCTCGACATGAAATAGATCCGCTTTACACAAATAAAAGTGAGCGAATGCTCTGTTTAAAATGGTTTTAATCACATGCTGTAATTGCTCTGAGGAGAAAACAAATGAGGGCTGTGTTTACGGCACGCTTGGTTTGGTTGCTGATGGAAATCTCCCGACAGCAGCCGGGAAATGGAGAGCTATGACCAACCCGAATCACATGTTCTCTGTCATCATAACCTGTTTCAGGACCCGCGGTCGGGACTCGGATTTTATTCTTCCCCAAACTTGTCCTTGTTCTTTCGAAGTTGGGGAACTAAAGCGCACAGAGTGATCAAAGCTGTGAGCAGGAAAAAAAATGTGCACTGGATGGCTTTGTACGCTGTTGGCAGAGCCAGCCTGAAATATTAGCGAACTTTGCTACCATTCATGTCTTGCTGCTGCCCTAGGAACAAAGACGGTTCTTGATAAGGGTGATATAGCTCACCGGCAAGGGGGACAAAGTTTTGGGATGGGGGTCAGAATTCTAGGAGCCAGAAGGAAGGAGGCCCTGAAGGTACACAGGACACCTTCATAAATGCACCAGTTTTGCACATCATAAGTCGAGATATTTTTCTGGTCGATACCAGTTTCCTGTTTTCTATGAGGTCTATCCAGCTAATTCTGATTTTGATGGATTTGTTGTTTTTTATAAAAACAATATCATGTAAAAGAGAAAAACATGTTGCAGGCTGTTTGATAGAGGTGGTAGCTTAAAATCCAAGATTATACCAGGGATGCCCCTAGAAAGTTTTGTAAGGGGTAGTCAGATAGGGGCCACTCCACTAACATTCTTGGGATGGGCGGCTCACTGTAACCAAAAGCCACAAAAATGTCCGGAGATTAATTTACGTATTTTGCTGTGGAGAAACTTGGAATTTAGGTTGATTGAGAAAAATGTCCCATGCTGGTGGTGAGACGGGATTTTCCCCATTCATACATCACAGGATAGGTTCCTAACCATTATCTGATATTTACTAATCCCCAAAAAGGTTATCAATGTACATGCAGTAAATTCATGTGTTCATAGAATAAAAATGATGGGCCTAATATTCGTAATTTAAAAGTTAACATAGTCATATTTTAATGGTAACGTATTTATTTAAGTAGAGAACAACTAACAGCCTTCTTTTCCTGTTGTGACTTGTGAACCAAACATTAAATTTCACCCCTGCCTCCCTAACTCTCCCAAGTTCGTGTAGGTATAGTGGACTTGGCTGAAAGTGGGCCCTCAATTCAGGCCTCATATAACCCTGGGTCAGCCCTGGCTGCAGGCCTTATTTGCTGCTACTTATTGAAGTAAAGCGTCCAGGCAGGGAGACAGATTCCCTTTCCACATGTTTCAGAAATTGTTTTTCCATTCTGTCTTCAACAGTCAGCTCATAAATCTTCC
The DNA here is from genome assembly GCA_036173005.1 of Crenichthys baileyi. Classification (NCBI taxonomy): domain Eukaryota; kingdom Metazoa; phylum Chordata; class Actinopteri; order Cyprinodontiformes; family Goodeidae; genus Crenichthys; species Crenichthys baileyi. The sequence continues at coordinate 67,361 of JAHHUM010002212.1, forward strand.
TCATGGGATTAGTGGATGTCAGCAGCATGATGACGGCTGTGCAGGCGAGTGGTGACACAACAGGAAACTGCCTTGCGTTGTTTTTAGGTTCCTAATCCAGTGCAAATCTGAGTTTGTCCCATTCGGGGATATTTGGCACACATGTTTCCTCTTATTAGGCACAACGCGGGTTCTTGGCGGAAACAAGGGACTCAAATCCAATTTGGTGAGAGCCTCAGGTTTCCATTTATGCGGAAGTTTGATGACCAGCTGCAATTAGGCTCCACCATCAATTTACGCCTTTGGGCTTGTCGACATGTTGTTGATTTGTATTGGAGCCCTAATTAATAACAATTTGCTAATTATTTGTTCATTATTAAAGCCTTGAGGGTGGCCTTAAATGAAACACATTGGGCTCAAATACCCCAATAGCTTACCATACCCATTCAATCATAAAGAATTTTAAAGCATCAAAACTGAGCAAAATAGAGGTTAGTAATGATTATATACTAACAACTACATTTCCTTCACACCTAATCCAACCGAAGGAGTTCAATTACAATTTAAATGTTTAAATGTTAATCTCAGTCTAGAACAGAACTATGAAGGGCAACACACATTGGCAGCATAACACGTGCATCAAAAAATGATGTTGTGCAAAAACAACAGATCAGTGGTACTGGTCTGTTAAAGATGCTCCAAGGTGGTAGTGGTTCTTGCATAAATGATGCCCTGGGTGTCAAAATAAGGTGAGATCTTTTCATGTAATCCATGCAACATTCATTAACTGCTCACAGTTAAATCCATAAAAACTACAATAAATATCCTTTTGTGTAATCCTGCAATATTTTTTAAAAACACGTTGAAGCGTAGAGTGAACAAGCATATTCTCATTTTTCTAAAACGACGACTGGGGCCTGTTGGACCACTAGTTCCTGCCAATTTTATCTTCTTATTTTTTGCAAAAATTAAAAAAGTGTATCCAAAGAAATGATTATGATTTTTTCACATGTATTAAATGAAATTAGTAATTTTGATTATAATATGATTAAAATGTGGTTAAAAACTGAGAGTTAAAGTAAAAAACATTAAAGGGTAGACATTCTCAATCAGCTATATATGAAAGAGATAATGTTAATCCTTTGTGAAGCAATAAAAAAAATTTAAGTAATGGTTTTTTAAACTGTAAATGAAGTGACGCTGTAACAAAAATTTTGAGCAGCCCCGATGTAAAAAAAAGCCTCTGTTTAAGAGGAAGTGTAAAATTTTGAGAGAGACAGGAATAGAGCAGATGTTCAGGAAAGTGAGAGGTGCAGCTTACAGCACAAGGCTGATGACTGAGGCGGGGCGCAGGTCAAAGGAAGAGGCTAGCAGACAGCTCAGGACTGAGGTGATGATGGCATGTCTGATATGGACACGACTGGGGAAATTCCAGAAAATCACCTTATGTCATGGGTGACCAAGGGGACAGCCATGGCAAAAACCACTTGGCCAATGAGCCAAAGAGTTTGGGTGGAATGCTCTATAAAATGGCAAAAATAGAGGAACTTTGGTTGTTTTCCCCAGAAGACCAGCGAACAAGATCGGACGGAGGAAAAAAGCTCAGATGGAAAAGGAACAGAGACACAGCCCAGCTGATCGACTGCATTAAAAAGAGGATAAAACCCTGTACCCTAGAAGGACTGTGCCTCAAGAAAAAAACCTGGTTTCATCTACAGCCTTTTTATCCAAAAAACAAAATGAACTTGATCGGTGAACAGCTGATTGCTCTATTTTCAGGCTTCTGGAAGCCCCTGAATCAACCTCAATTATGTCCCCGGGGGTTTTCCTTCAACTTTCACCCTCTGGAAGCTTTTGCCTTTTTCTGAGACATATGACAACAAAGTTTCTGTTTAAACCATCAAACCTGGAGCATCAGTGCTGCCATTTAAAAGGAAGAAACTGAAGATTAAGTCGTATTCCCCTCAAGAAATCACTCGTTGTTACCCAAAAAAAAAGGAGCGCCCCATCGGGTGCATGGACGAGCCTCTGTCTTCAAAGCCCCCCAAACTCACTAGTTTCAGCATCAGGGAAAGACAGGTTGAGTTAATTTGTTTTATTTCTTTTTTTGAATTTATTGTGTGTTCCCAATTTAAGCTGGTACTGATCCCTAAAAGCGTTACTAATTTAAAAAGCATATAAAATTCTAGTTAAATCGTGGATATTCAATTATTTGAGTCACCTTTTTTTTTTGGTTTTTTTCATTGGGGGTAAAAGCTTTTGCCTGGTTCTAAGAAAATTATAGGAGGTTTTCATAGGTTGCCTTAGCCAAGTTTGTTAAAACAACGCCCTTGGGCCTTGTGCCGAGTCACTAAAATTAACCTAGCCCATATACCAAGTGCCAGTTGTAATATTAGGGAATGAGCAGCCGTGAACAGAAGTGACTGTTGGACTGTGAATGACTGCGGTTGGCTACTCAGTCGTCCAGACCTCCGGTTGAAGAAGGGCGAGACTTCTGGATGTAGGCTGTCAGAGGCTGGGCGAGTCAATTCCCAACACCAGCTTTAACAGAACTTTCAGTGAACCTGTTTAGTAAGACTTTTCAGGTTTAGGGAAGGTTCAGGTTCAGCAGAAGGACGCCTCTGCCTGAGCAACCAGGACCGACAGCCTGAAAGGGAGTAAGGTTGTCTGTGATTCATAGGGCCATCAGTCACAACCCTCGCAGTAACTGCATAGCGTGCAGGTGAGGATATGGCTTTATTGAGGGTAGACTGACCAGACCCAGACAGTAAAGCTAGTAGCCAAATAGTCTGAACCCATCCCTACTCGAAGGTACCTCGAGAGGCTTTGGAGACGGACAACTCGAGACGACAAAGACATAGCGATGGACAAAGGGATTGAAATGCAGGAACTGGCGGAGCAGGGAGCTAAAGGACCACTCCCGTCAACCGAAGTACTGACATCAACACAGTTAGAGCTACACTGTTTCCCTACTGAGGTGCTGCTGGGTGGGGACGGATATTCAACATGGGCTTCATCCGTAAAGAAAATGTTCCTCTTATTCAACCAAGAGCAATCAGAAGAAACACTGCTGAGTCAGCTAACTAACCAGGGTTCCTTGAAGTGTGGGGGCTGGGGAAACTGGTGGCATTGTACAGTCCATCCGAAAAATAGGACCCGATTGTAAAGATGGTTTTCAGTGAGTCTGGACTGAATGGGTACCTCACAAACCCCAATGCCAGAGCCACGGCAAGGTTGAAAGATTATGAAAAAGAGACCAGAAAGATGACCCAGTTCAAAGAAAAGCTCCGAGCCATTCAAGATGATGACAAAGAGAGTCTGCTTGAGGAGTGTAGTGAGTATGGCAGACCGGAGCAAATGAAAGACCACAGAACTGACTCAGAGGTACCAAATTTTTAAATTTCCGAAACAGAGAGTGAAGAAGAGGGCAACGAGTCAGAACAAGATCAAGACCAAAGACATGCTGAACCCAGCCAAGGACCAACTATTACCCCCTACATCGTAAGGCAGAAGGGGGACATCTCTCAACGGATTGCCCAGACTAAAGCAGAAATCCAAGAGACTATCAAGAAGGGAATCCTCTTGTCAGCAGCCCTCGAGCGCCGTACAGGAGCCCTCAAACGTATGACCTACACACCAAGCAACAGGGAGCAGGACCCCACACAAAGTAAAGTAAGAGACCTTACCTTTCAATTTGAACAAGAAGCCAAAGAAAACAGTGCTAGTAACCAACTCGGAATGACAGGAAAGACAAATATCGAAGAAAAAGAACCAAGAAAAGTTATTCAGAAATCAGACAGAGTCATGATGAGGAAAGTCCTAGACCCGATACCCACAAATGGAGACAAATTTCCCTCTAAAATGGGACTCGACTCTACCAAGTCATCGGAGACCCCTGGGAAATAGAGGGAGACGGACTGTTAGTTTTCACAAATGACAACTTGAAGATCCACAATACCAAATTCAGGAAACGTTAAGAGCCCAGGCAGGGAAAGATTACAAAAAAGAGGTTCGAGAGCTAAGAAGACAAGTGAGCCAAAACAAAGCAAGCAAAGTGCGTCTGACTAGTGGGGCCGACCTCTCTTATTATGCGGTCATCCACTCTCCTATTGCCGCTTACAAAAAGGGAGAAGACCTGAAAGAGTACAGAGATAAAATGTGGGTAGCCCTGGACAATGGACTGAATGCTGCCATCAACCACGGCCTGAGAAGGGTAACAATATGCCTGGACGGACTGAGATCACATGACCTGCCATGGGAGTCAGCAGAAAAAGTGGCTGTTGCAACAGCACACCATGTAGTCAAGAATCTGCTGACAGATGCCTCACTGACCGAAATAGTCGTCATCACTTCCCTTAGCCAGCATGAGAGTCGGAGGAAGAGAGAGCTGGCGTTAGTAGAAAGGATGGATGAGAAGAAGCCGAAAGATCCCCCTCCTTTAGGGATACCAAGCATTCAACAAGGGAACAAAATCAAACCACACCCTGATGAAAAACGCCACCTGTACAAGAGTGAGACCAGCCAAGCTTCCCGCCTGGAGAAAAGACCAAAATCAGCAAAGAAAGACGGAGCTGCCCCTTCAGCCTCTGTGCAGGCTGTGGAACGTAGCCTAGCTAATTGCAGCCTGGAGGACCTAGATAAAACAGATCAAGCCCCAACAAAGATTCAAAAGCAAAGAAGAAGACAAAACAAAAGTCCCCCAAAAAAGAGCTCCTGAGTCCATTCAAAAAATGGAGCCCCTGAACCAGAAAGAGAAGACAGTGAAGTCAGTGGCTCGAAAAAAAGAACCCCAGAACACGAGACCTCTGGGGCAGATAGTGATGACAGTGAAAGCCTGTTTTTCAATCCCAGTGCAGCCGGCAACTCCCCAAAGCCACTCAAAGTAGAACAAGAAAAAGGAGAAAAAAAGCAGTGAAGTGTTTGACATCTACCGGGTCTCAGAAAGAATGGCCAGAGACCTGACATGGGGCCAGTTCAAGCGAATGATGGACGTCGAGCGTACATACCAGAAGCTGGACAAAGAGACTATCACGTCCCAGCTGTATGGGCTGACCGCCTGGAAGACAAAGTCGAACTCAGGGTAAAAGCAACAGTTGGGGAATGTGCCAACATCCTAATGATGCCATCCTACCACACCCTAGCAACTTATCAGCCCCTGACCAGCAAGTTCAGAACCGCTTATGTTGGAGTCGTGCATGATGTGATGTTAAGAAGACTAAAGAAAGCCGCATACAAGTATGCACAAGAGATCGAGCGACAGGTTGATGAGCTGTCGGACGAGGAAGAAGAGGAAGAACTTCCACTGCCGTCAGCTCCACAAGCAAGCCCGTAGGGAAAATGTCTGAACAACCCACGGCGTCCAGCCCTGAAGCTGATGTTTTCCGTGAGTACAAAAAGATCAAGACCTTAGTTAGAGAGAAAAGATCAGAAGAAAGTAGTGAAGATTACATCAAAGATGTGTGGCCGATGATTACCAATGCTACTGAAAGTGACGAAGCTAAAAAATTGTGGCTGAGCCATGTAACAGCACATCCCTTAGACAAACAAGGAACAGCTCAAAGCCATTATGAGAGGTTGGTGTTGGAAGACATGGATGATGAAGACTCCCAGATCAGAAGAGCAAGACTGCGCATGGAGGGAGGTCAGCGCCTTGCACTGGTGTGGCATGTGCTTAAGCAAACAATCTCACCAGCTAGATATGTGAAGGCCCTCCGAGAAGTAACCAAAGGGAGGAGAGGAGAGATCGCTTTTGCCAAAATGCCGATGCAGGGTACGACAGTTCCACAGATGGACCAAGCAGTGATTTCTTATGATCTGGAGCAGCAGTTCAACTCTTCACCCTCTGGAAGCTATTGCCTTCTGAGACATATGACAACAAAGTTTCTGTTTAACCATCGAAGCCTGGAGCATCAGTGCCTGCCACTTAAAGGAAGAAAACTGAAGATTAAGTTGTATTCCCCTCAAGAAACCACTCGTTGTTACCCGAAGGAACAGCTCCATCGGGTGCGTGGACGAGCCTCCGTCTTCAAAGCCTCTCCAAACTCACTAGTTTAAGCATCAGGGAAAGACAGGTTGAGTTAATTGATTTATTTCTATTTTTGAATTTATTGTGTGTTGCTGAATTTAAGCTGTTACTGATCCCTGCAAAAGCGTTACTAATTAAAGAAAGCATATAAAATTCTAGTTAAATCGTGGATATTCAATTATTTGAGTCACCGTATTTTTGGTTTTTCATTGGTGGTAAAAAGTCTTGTTGCCTGGTTCTAAGAAATTATAGGAGGTTTTCATAGGTTGCCTTAGCCAAGTTTGTTAAAACAATGAGTCACTAAAATTAACCTAGCCCATATACCAAGGGCCAGTTGTAATATTAGGGAATGAGCAGCCGTTAACAGAAGTGACTGTTGGACTGTGAATGACTGCGGTTGGCTACTTAGTCGTCCAGACCTCCGGTTGAAGAAGGGCGAGACTTCTGGATGTAGGCTGTCAGAGGCTGGGCGAGTCATTTACCGACACCAGCTTAAACAGAACTTTCAGTGAACCTGCTTAGTAAGACTTTTCAGGTTTAGGGAAGTCCGGACCCGTTGGATGGAGAGCTGGATTGAGCAATCCCCTTAGACATAGCAAAGTAGGAGGGAGGGGTTAGCTCATCGGACAACGAAAGCCCCTTTTTTTATCCACTTCATATATTAATACAACAAAAAATATATAAAATAATTCAGCTCAGGTTTGACAAGCCTATAAAATGCATCTTTTAGCCTTCCAAGGTGGTCAGAATACAAGAAAAGCTATGGAAATGCTCTTTTTTGGTTCAATCAAACTGAATATTTAATATTTTGAACTAAAAATCATATGTACACAAGCAGTTGTGCCACTGAGGCCTAAAAAGCCTATATAAAATGCATTCAGCATTACTCAGCAGCAGGGCATGGCCATAATTTTTTTTACTCCTAACACTGAGCACAGCACAGGGGGAACCTACTCCACAACAAGGAAACATGCAAATAAGCGATTGTAAAGTCAAGCACAACAAACAGGCGGTTTCACTTTTTATTTGAGTGCTTGTGCCTCCCCCTGACAGATGGTACCCTGGGTGGGCAGTCACATTGCCCATATATAAAAACCATCACTAGGCGTTGTGCTCGGATCCTTTGCAAACCTCTTCCGGTTACAGATGTCAGCATTTGTGGTTAAACTCTCGGTGGCTGATGTCTTACTAATCGGATTTGTCCTGGTGTACTTCAGCTAGACAATGTGTGTTGAAGGCAACAAATGGTGTGTGTAAATTGACAAGAAGCTCTGTGGCAACTTAGAAAATGCTAAGACCTGTCATTAAGACAGTTTTTTAAGTTTTATGCCTCAGTGACAAACTAATTCTTTTTCTATTTCTTTCTTTTTAACATGAGGGATTACGCTCAATAAAGAACCGGTGAAGGTGGTTGTTGGTCATCATGCGATTGCCAAGGGCTGCACCAGCACCACTGTGTGGTGGGATAAAGGGGATTCTCTGGATCCTTGAAAGTAATCTGTACAAGTGTGCTATCAGGTGTAGTTGGTATTGATCTGAGTTTGTTAAATATAAATTAGGGAGATGGAGCAATTTTAAACACACGCTGCTGTCATCTTGGTTGCACAGATTCTTTATACTTCCATTTGATTAACAAAATATAAATCAAAATGCAACTGTTGCTTGTTGTGTCTAATATTTAAGTCAATATAAAACAGATTTATTTCATTGTTAAATTATGCTAGGAAGTTGTTAGAATTTAACTAAGTACATTTTAGAAATATTGAATAAAATATTCCTAAATAAAATATTGCAAACCTTTTATTGGTTAAATTCTAGCAGCTTGTTTTATCAGTGTAATATCTGTCTTTTTTACCCTGACATAAAGTCACATTTTCTAAATTATAATACTTTTTGGTTAAAGTTAAAGCTTAAGCTGAAGCTGAAGTGTGTGTGTGTGTGTGTGTGTGTGTGTGTGTGTGTGTGTGTGTGGTGTGTGTGTGTGTGTTTGCAGCTGCAGACTAGAGCCCAGGGAATAACCATGAGCAGTTGCACGCCCATGCATCTGTGCGTATACAGTATGAGTGCACACTCTCCCAGCTGGCAGTGTTTGCCTGTTTATAAACAGGCCTGTCCGCCTGTATCTCAGCGCTGAATTGAAGTGACGGGGCCCCTGATGGTTTGTGTTAAGCTGGGACCATGATGCTGACCAGTGTGTGTTCTGTGTGTGTGTGTTAGAGGGTTATTCTAGGCACGGACTGCTTGAGCGGATGCCCGCTCACTGGCAAACGTCAAATTCCCTCCAACCTGCCGACTGTGACATTTGTAGAGGGTTTCAATGCAGAATGCTGTAAACACTTATTGTACAGTGGCCCTAATGGGACGTGAGCTCCCTGTGTGGAAGAGTGAAGGCTCACCCGAAATATAAACCACATACCTTCTGCTGCAGCAAATGTTTCCAAATCTGATTGCATGCATTTCAACCTGAAAACAATGGGCAATTGAAGGGCTCCAACCTGTTTATCTGTGCTCATGTTACCACTGCTAAAGAGAAAAAACCTGAATAAGGTTTATTGTAGAAAGAACAGGCAACGCCTCTGAGTATTTTCCAACATGACCGATGATAGTGGCAAATTCATTTGACCCTCAGATGTCATCAGCTGGATGATGAGTGTGTGTGTAAAACATCACATCTGCTTCTTATAACCTCTGTTTTGCCCCACTCTCTTCTAGAGAGGACCAAGCAGTAAAGATCCCCACAGCATGCTGATTAACAGTAGAAATTTTAATTCTGCAGGAGAAATGTCTGTCTTTAGAAGCTGGAACTATTTTGTTATAAATCATTGCAGTTGTCTCTGTAAGACCAATTTAAATTGGTTATATGCTGTCAATATGACTGTATATTAATGATCACAACCTCTTTGAAAGAGCAATGGAACAAAAATATAAAAAACTAGCTTTTAAAACTGTAGCTTGGTATAAATCAGTATCTTATAAGGTGCCCTTCCCCTTATAAGGCAATTCAAACTAAACCAGTGCTTATTATCGCCAAACCATCAGGGGCCTTCTTTAAATGCTTGAATTTTAACACAGATCTAGAATTTTTGTATTTGTTTTTTGAGAATGAGAATACTATTAAATTTGATTTGATGGTTTCAGCATAGCTAAATGAAAACATTTTAAATGGTTTCAAATGTAAATTTAGGATTGAAAAGAATTGGCGAGCTTATTTTGTAAAAGTGCACAAGAATAATCTTCATTGATTGATTGTCATATTAACATAGTTACACTTTGGTGCTGCCAGTTTAATCCTTTCTTTGTGTTTGAGATCAGTTTGTTTACAAATACACCTCAGCATTTTATTTAAATTTTCTATTAATCCATCATTGGACCAGGAAGTCTCATGAGAAAAAATCTATTTTTTGAGGTATACCTGGCCCAAAGGCACAGGTACAGAAAACAAAACAAAATAAACAAAAGGATAAATGAACTGTAAAACTGTAAATAATAAACTGTAAAATAAACTGCCATAAGGGACACTTAAGTATAACACCAAATAAAAACATACAAGAATGCAGAATAAAATTAAGACTTCATTAAACTATTTAAAGTGTTTAATGACCAATTATACAATTCCACCAAATCTGCATTGAAACACTGCTTCTTGTGGTGATGTTCCTAACAGGAAGAGGGGCCCCAAAATCAGTTCTGCTTCAAATCCTGTAGAACCTTAGGCCAGCCCAGTAAGGCAGTCTCCATAATCACCATTTGTTTTAAGCTTTTTTTATACACCTCTACCAGGGGAGACAACAACTGTGAGGGGTGCTGTGTAGCATTAGGAAATATGAACAAAAATAAATCAAATTCAAAATTTACTAGTTTAATTTGTTTCATGCCAATTATCTGAAACCCTATCAAAAGCATGTTTAAAGCAATAAAAGACAGATTGTATTAAAGACACATTTTTACTGTTCATTCAATACAATTAAATATTGTAAAGTTTATTTCAAACCCACAAACAGCTGTGAGTTACAGGGATGAAAACAGTTCCTATGAAACTACTTTTTATCAAATTTGGTAAAAATTAGTCAAAGCAAAAAACGATTTGTTGTTTACTTCTTCTTTCTTGAGTTTCTATTATGTTTGTTCACCGAACCAAATGTACAGAATTTTGTCAGCCTTCTCTTTATGCAGTGAATTTTCCTAATCTACAGCTGATTGATCAACTAACCCTGGGCAGTCTGTGAAATTGTTTTCACATTAACTCAAGGAACCAATTTATATGTCAAACTGTCAGAAGTGTAGACAAACAAAGTAGTTGGAACATTATGGTAATTGTGACGTGGAATAAAAATGGAACGTGATTTTCCTTTTTAATTTTTGGCAAATAAAATTCTGAAAAGTGCGGTTTATTTTTGCAAGTGAAGTCAATACGTAGTAGAACCACCTCTTGCTCCAATTACAGCACCAGGTTTTTTGGGGTAAGTCTCTACCAGCTTTGTACATCTAGAGGTTAAAAGTTTTACCTGTTATTTTTTGCAAAATAGCTTAAGCTCAGTCAGATAGCTAGAAGAGCTTATGTGTACACACACTTCTAAGTCTTCCCACAAATGCTCAGTTGGATTATGGTCTGGACTTTGACTGGGCCATTCTAACACATGGTTATACTTTAGGGTCATTGATCTGCTTGAAGGTGAGCCTCTGCACCAGTCTCAACACTTTTGCAGCCTCTAACACAAGGGGGGACCACAGCATGCTGCTCTCATCACCATGTTTCATTGCAGGGATGTGTTCATGGTGATGCACAGTTTTAGTGTTGCCCTACTCATAGACGTTTGGTCTCATCTGACCAGATCACCTTATTTTCATGTTTGATGTGTCCCTTTGTGGCTTGCAGAAAACTGCAAACTTTCTTTACACATTAGCTTTCTTCCTGACTCTCTTCTAATAGTTTTCCTGTCAAGAAATTCTCTCGCCTGAGCTGCAGATCTCTGCAGCTCCTCTTGAGTAACTATGGACCATCTAGTGGTTTAAAGTTTAAAAATCTGTTAGCAGTTTAGTCCTTTAAAGAAATTGCTTGGAAATTACACTGAGACAACCCTGTCTCATAGAATTTGCATGGTAATATGCTTTCAGTTTTTAAGATGTTCAAAGCAATCCTATAGTTCAGACCTAATGTTTCATATTTTTTGACAGGCATGCAGATGTTTCAGTGATCCGCTTGGCTTTTGCTTTGGCAGAGACAAAAGCAGTTCATTGGTTCAGAGCACCAATCACAAAAACGTTGGAAAACTGATTAAATATTTGCTGTCTTGTGATTCCTGAACTGTACAGAAAAAAAAAAAAACTTCTTGCAGTGGTTTGGGTGACATATTTTTGTTAACGTGCCTGGGTTCCTTTGCTTTCCCAATGCGTTGCAGCTCCTCTGCTCTTCTCATTGGCAACATTTGGGATCCTGGGCATGAAGCCTGGTACCACTGCGCTGCCCACAGTGTTGGAAGATTTAATGGCTCATATGCCACGGCAGAGGGCGAGAAGAAAACAAGAGAGGAGAGGAACATCTCTGCCAAGTCTCTGCCTCCTCCTCTCACCACAAGTGTGTTGTGAATTATGTTTTCCCTCCGCCTCCCTCCTTTTCCCTTTCTTGCCCTAAGCCTTTAGTTATCCCTTGCTACTCACCCTCTTCCTATTAAACACATATAGATCTTCATCTGTCCACAAAGCTTCCACAAGGCCAACTGTAAATCCGAGGCTCAACGCTGCACCCATCTTACTTGTTTAGATAGCTAATTCTTTTTGATGAAATTTGCTTTTTCTTTCTCTCTCCCTTCTTCTCTGGTTGCCAGTAACTGTGTGGTTAATGTTGTGGTAAAAAGAAACAAAAACAGCCGTAATTGATAATGAGAGTCAGACTCTGCATGTGGGGATGTCAGCCTAGACTCTTTTCTATGTCCTGGGCGCCCCAGACAGGCAGCTTTGCCAAGCCAGTACTGTGATTGACCAGGGCACCGGGATCCACAGAGATTTGCGGGGCTGGGATTTAGGAGTGGGAGTTCTTTTACCCGGAAAGATGTCAAGGTTTTGAAAACTAATCCGCAGGGTGCTAGTGTAGTTTCCTAATACAGTAATGTGTAAGTAAAGCACATGATTTTTGCACTGTTTGGATAAAACTTTGCAAAAAAAACTTAGCAATAATTCAACTTAAAGGGATAGTACAGACCTTTTGAAGTTAGGTTTCGTTATCAAGCTCTAAGTAGGTAATACCTTACCTGCAGTTGATAACTCTCTTACCATCTTTATCCAGTATAAATTCAAGTTAGTTGGTCCAGGATGCTGAAGCTAATAGCTAGTAAGAGAGGCACCAAAACAATTCCAGTCTAAAGATGTTGTAACAAATTATGCAAATGATACTTTATTAACCTTTAATCCAAAATCATGTTTGCACTGGATGGTCTTTTACAAAGAAGCCAATATTGTTTACATGGTGAATAAAGGTAGGAGGTAGAAGCACCACGAATGATTTTCTTCTGTGAAACACATTCTGCATTCTGTGTAAATAACCATCTAATGAAAACATGACAATATTGTAGTTTAGAGGTTTGTAAAATATTGTTTGCATATGTTATGTTTTTGAAGTTGGAGTTATTTAAGACGGTACAAGTCCACTTTTTTCTTGGCCTACGACAGACTAGCCATTAGCTTCAGCTTCCTGGAATAACCTGGTTTTATAATATACAAAGATGCCAAAAGAGTCAATATAAGCAGATCTGAACAGGGTAGGTATTAGCTGCTTATAATGCTCTAATAGAAACCCACTTCAGAAATTCTGAAGTATCGCTTTAAACATGCTTAAAATGTGTCGTTTGCCGTGTTGTAATTGTTAACATGTATAGTGGGAGGTAATGATAATGATTTAAAGGAAATTAATTTTTTTGTGTCCATGCGGATGTTTTTGATAAAAACCTTCAGTCACACTTGTCTTGATGTGTTTTTGTCACACTGGAAACAATCACTCTGAGCAGTTTTTCTCTAAAAAACTAAGTCAAAGCTGCACTATAGTGGAGGGGGATTATTTTTAGATTTTTTTTTGATAAATGAGGGGTTTCAAATATCTGGATGTGGTTGAGGGGAAGAAGAATGAAAATTTGGAAGAAAGAAGTTGGTGGGGAAAAAATCTGGCACAGTCACAAAAGCTTTTAAAACAACATGTGAAAAATCAGCAGTTCCTAACAGTTAGCTTGTCATTTTTATTTGCCTCTTCAGATGGTGGCAGCGGTCGTCTTTCAGGCCGTGCCAGCTCAGATTGGCTGCTGGCTGGCAGGCGCAGGCCTGGCCCCGGTTAGCACTCTTATTATCATCACCACACACTGCAATTCACATGCCAATCACAGTTCAGAGCAGTGCAGGGCCGAGGCGGAGAGGGGTCGGTTGGAAGGGGCCGCCTGCTGGGACGATGTGGTGGGCGGGGTGGGGAACGTATACACTGAACGCTTCCAGCAGGTCCTAATCGGACCTTTCACTCCCACATCTTCTCAGAATGAGCCTGGTTAGAGGGACAATTGGCTCAGCAGGACCGACCCAAAGTACTGCAGGAGGACAGGCTGCTGCAACAATTGGCTTGACCTCTGAAGAGGGTCAAACCATCGGCTTGGCTGGTCTGGCCTGGCTTGAGTTTGCTGGGTTGGACAGGACAGACTGAGCAAAGGCTGGGGGAAGAGAAAGTAGTGTTAATGTAGATGGAATTCTGTGTTTTTTAGCCAAAAGTTACAAAGATGAAAAAGCTTGCCTTTACTAAGCAAAAGTATGTATGAGTAGTTCAGGGAATGGGTTTTTAAATAGGAGACTGTATTTACCATTGGAAATTATGACTATTTTTGTTTTTTACTTTGGTCCAGAGAAACTCTCTGACCTTCTTTGGTGGCCAGTGTTTTACCAGTAGCCTAAACACGACTTAGCCCCTAATTAAACATGACCGAAATAAAGATAACAAATTAGATCTGCAATGTAGTTGTATTGCTCTGTAATGTTCTTGCACAAATAGTAATGTGCACTGTTCCGAAAATGTCATGCATATTTAAGGCGCAGATGAGACATATTGAACATGAAAAAATGTTTTGTTTTTTCTATTCCTCACTTGAGATATATGCTCTGGATAGTTTTGCTGCCATGTTTCGCTGTCACACTCACTACTAGCATTTCTCTCCAGCATTTTCCAAAAGTTAAAGTCAGACACTGTTTTGCAGTTTCAGAGGACTGAGCCTGGTGTAAAAAACAGCTACGGCCCAAAGCATACAGCTGAACCAATGCTAAAGTGGTTTAAGGAGACACGTGTAAATTTCTTGGAAGGACCTTGAGCTACAATCCAAATGAGAGTTTGTGGTCTGACTTGAAAACTGCAGTCCAGGACGGCCTAGTATGAAGGAGGAGGTGTTGTTTTGTCTTGAGGAACGAATAGAAATCTTACCATCATGATGTGCCAAAGCTTTAGAGACATACCCAGAGAGACTTACAGCTGTGTTTGTTGTTGAAGAAACTTGACAAAGTATTTATTGACTTTGGCTGGTTAAGCACACATTCATGCGCTACTACAAAAAACAAACTTTTGATTATCTCAGACAATTTTAGAAATTACCACTGAATAAAGGTTGCTTTAATTACAGCTAAATCCTCAAAACATCAATATTCTTAAAAGACTGTAAACAGAGAAGGATAACAGACTGATTTTACAATTCAAATGTGTCTTCCACAAATCCAATAAATATTATCTGGGAAAAGCAAATCCACAAAGACCAAAATTATATTTTGTCGGCAGACATTGATATTCAAAGTGCTTTTCCATTCTAACGTATTAATACACTTTGATTTGAACAGGTGGTAAATATTTTAAATGCCACCTCACTATAAACTAAGATTTTTTTTTTATATTAAAATTTTTTAAATAGTACTGCAACAAGGAGATAGACTTTAGTCATTGATGTTTTTCACCAATAAAAATAAGAAAAATATTCCAAATTGATTTGCACTAAATATTTGAAGTAAAAATTTACCAATGTCTAAATAGAGAAAACAAAAAGAAAAGTCCTCTAAAGTCTGAAGAGGTACAGATGAATATTTCTCACCATTCTCAACCTCAAACACCAATATGGCTGCTGTGTGTTTAAAACATAGCGATAGTTGCAGTAATAAACTATTTATTGTCACTTCTGGCAGTTTGTATCATATATTACCTGTACAACCTCTTTTTGTGAATATGTTCTATTAGTGTTTGAATGCATAAAGGGCTGAGAAATGTATTGTTAGTAGCTTGTGGTGCTAATAATAATTAACCTGGTCACTGAGTGCAATAACTAGCAAACCTTTCTGGTTTTTGGACTTTCATGTTTAAACTGGATTTAATATTATTCCAAAACCCAAGTTGTGACTTGAGAAGTTAAAAGGAATGCAGCATAAGGTAACATCAGCGATTTCTGTTTCATTTAACAGCCCTCAAAACTATTTTCCACCACGCTTCCCTTTTGAGTAGTAGTTGTTGGTAACACATCAGTGTGCATCACCAATCCTTCTGTTGGTTGTTTTGGTTGATAAGCTCTCCTATACAGATAAATCAGTACTTATTTACTTTCTAAACTGTTCATACCAAAATTTCCCCTGAGCACCACTAGTGACACCCCCAGTGTGGTGTTCGTACCACAGTTTGAGAACCATTGATCTAAACCATTCCACTGCAGCTCTGGCTTTATATTTAGGATCTACTGCTAGAAGTTGGACCGTGGTGCCAGTCTTACGTTTTTTGGACCATCTAGCAGGTTAGCTGCAGAAATTGTTCTGTTCTTATCTCCATCCATCAACTCTGACAAGCGTGCATGTCCCGGCTGAAGAAAAGTATGCTTGCAGGATAATGCTGCCACCACCATGGTTCACTGTGGGGTTTGTGTTTTCAGGGTGATGTTCTACATGTTTTCTGTGTGCATGACTTGTGGAAAGCTGCAAATGGGAGTTGTCCTGTTGACAGCTTATCCCACCTGACCTGTGGATCTATGCAGCTCCTCCAGAGTTACTATGAGCCTCTGATTAATTTTCTCACACCCTTTAAGTGAAGATGGATGTTGTTTGTCGACTAATCTGCTGTAACCAGCCTCTGTAACCTTCAGGACAGTTGGATTTACAATAGGATTAAATAACACACAGGCTGACCTTTTACTATTTAGAGGATTGCTGAAGACAGTGGGTTGCACTGAAACCTATTCAGTGATATGAAAGTAAAATGGAACTGAATACAAATACAAACCACATCTTTAGAATTTTTATCCCTAAAACACTTTTAAAGTGATGGAAATTTTTTTTTCCACTCCACAACCATGACCTACTTTATGTTGGTCTGAACCACCTGGCTTCTCTTGCATCCTTATCGACTTAAGAGTTGAAAAAACATGGCTGTAGAAATATATAAATAGTTTGGGGGCAAAACAAACACAGACATACTTACACTCTTGTGACCAGAAATTTAATAAAGCACTATTGTAAAAAAATGTAAAGGAAATAGACACTTTAGCTTGTTATTATACTTTGCATAAAGACTTAAGCGATGAAGCATATGTTCTGGATAGGTTCTGTACGGTCGCCAGTTTAACTGGATGCCATCACCACTGATCCACAACTTCTGCAGACATGAACATTCACATATAATGTTATGAAGTGGGAGCAAAACAAACGAACTGATTCTGGCTCAACATCCTGTCAGTCAGATGCTGAATGTCCTCAGATACGTAAAAATGTTATATTTCTGATTTCATCCCTGGAGAGTTCCTGCAGTTCACAGACTCTGTAATTTAAAGACTGCCGAAACGGGAACTCAGCATGCTATTTCAATCAAAAGCCCAGTTCCTAACCCATCATAGTGCCTGCCAAAGCATGGTGAAACACACACACACAGAGAGAGAGAGAGTGAACAGGCCTGCCAATGTGTGGTTAACTTCACGATGCCTTAATGCCTCGTGGTTGGAGCTCTATCAGGGCCATGAGAAATGATTTATTAGTGGCTCCTGCCTGTATTTATAGAAAATGCTCCTGCGTCAGTGTTAATAAAGAGATCCATTCTCAGCCTGGAAATGCAGCACCTCTTTAAAGGATTACTGTCACTGCTAAACAATAGCTCATCCTCCAAATAGAGCAGTGCAGCTTGGTGTTCAGCTCAGTGTGTGTTTTAAAAATGTGAGCTCTTTGTTATGCTTTGGGAAGGAGGTGCAAACTGTGATGGGCTGGTGCAAGAGGAACAATACATCTGTGTTTCTTAACACATCCTCATTCATTACAGATACATATTTATCTTCACACAGAATTTACTTTCCCATTATTGTTTCAGCAAGAGCTTTTCCTGTCTTCTATTCAGGCTGATATTATGGATGGAGGAGCAGAAATAAGAGGGCCAGCTCCTATCCTTTTATCTGTCTAAACGTCAGTCCCGTAGACGAGCCCAAGAGTGTGTGTGGTGACGACGAGGATGAAACGGAGACATGGAGACACACGAGAGCCGAGCCTAGGCAGTGAAGTGTGTTCGCGTGACATCATTCTGTCTCCTTCTGGTTCCAATCAGCCCATCCTTCCCAGTTAATGACACCTGATGGATTAATGACTGATAGAAAGTGTGTGTCTGTGTGTGTGTATTTGTTGGGGGGCCCACAGAAAGCTCGCAATCAGACAGCTCTCAAATTAGCGCTGCATTACTACATCCTGACCGGGGCTTAGACTCCTGAAATGCTGGAAAGTCCTTCCAGACAATCAGGCACAGACAGACACAAACACTGGCACTTTCATCACTGGTATTTCAAGCCTTGACTTTCTCGTACAGCATGGTGAACTTTGACATGAGAAGAAAAAAGCGGAGGTAAAACGTGAGGTTATCACTTTCAATTCTTATTCTTCCATCCTTTGAATATCCTCCACTGCCTTTAGTGCACTGTAATTTCAGCAGTATGAAATACATGACATTGAAATAGTTTGAATATTAACAAAATATTTATAAATGTACCAGTCATTTTTAAATTCCAACAGCATTAAAAATGGGGAATGGGGGGGGCACTGTGGAGCAATGAGGAGATAAGAGGTATTTGGCTGTAGCTCCTGGAAAAAAATGAAAAATTCCATTTTAAACTAAACCTTCGCAGCCTGGACCCGTTTGCCAAAGGTGATGTTCATCTACGAACTCCTAGTGTCTGCAGAGTAAAATTCCAAGGCTGAGTCGAAAGTGGATTAAAGCCTAATGGGAGCGCCAAGTCAGATTAGAAGAGAGAACCTGAAGAGGAAAGCTCAGAATGCAGATTACCAAGCCGTGCTAGCTGCCTCTCCGCAGGCAGAACTATCAAAAGCTTAATGGGACATCTGCTACAAAATTGATGAAAAGATTGCAGACGTGAACACAGCTCTGAGAGGAGAGATAGTTGCTCTGAAAACAGATAGTGACAATGCATTACTTGCTGTACACACCCACCTAAATACTCAAAATGACACCCTGAAAAGCTTAGAAGACTCATCTAATGCTATGGCTGATGTTG
This sequence comes from Crenichthys baileyi, assembly GCA_036173005.1. NCBI lineage: Eukaryota > Metazoa > Chordata > Actinopteri > Cyprinodontiformes > Goodeidae > Crenichthys > Crenichthys baileyi. The sequence continues at coordinate 85,895 of JAHHUM010002212.1, forward strand.
TTGGGGCACTAGAAGCTAAGGTGAAGCAGCTACATGGACAAGTCAAATAACTTTCAGAAAAGTGCTTGGCTCTGGAGGGACGGTCTAAACGGTAGAATTTGAGAACTTCTATAGTGATAAAGGCATTGGAAAATGGTCAGAAGCTGATTCTCAGGATACACTACTGCCATGCTTTTGAGGACATCCTACGCAACTTTACGAAGACTAAAATCCTCATGTACCAAGGCTACAGGATTCAAATTTTCCGGGATCTTGCTGTAGTTAAATGGTGGGCTGCTTTTAATCCAGCTAGGATCCTACTTCGAGACAAACCTAGGGTTAAATTCAAACTTTTATACCTGGCTAAGCTGAGAGTAATGCACGTCGGGAAGGAGACCAAATTCCCGGTCTTTTTTATTTCTATTACTTAGTCACTTAACTTAATGTAGGCCTCACTTGATGATAATGGTAATATTTCCGGTTTACTCTTTTTATCGTACACAATGGCTCTGGTACGGCTATAAACCACTGATGTTGGGGAAGATAAGTTAAGGATCTTTAGTTTTTCTTAATTAGCTTACCAATTTTTTCTGTTTCTTCCCCTCTTTTTGAGCTAATAGGCCTACTAAGACTCTGGAGTTACATATTGTTTTAATGCTCCCCAGGGACGAGGCACACCCTTACATTTGGCACTACAATAGATTTGGTTATAGATTATTTAAATGGAAAGCTACTAGGATCAAGAGTTTAATCATTGTGGGAGGGGTGGCGCGAGAAGGGCTATGTAGGAGTGGTTGGCTTGAGTGTCATTTAGCTCGTGGTCATATATTCCAAAAAGCCTTTAAGGCTTTTTAAGAAGAATGAATTATATCTTATCAGTCATTCCTCATGAAATGCAATAGAGCAAAGCAAGTACAATGGATGGATGTGAACTCCCCTCATTAAGTGAAGAGGAATGTGAGGCATTGAAAGCAGACATCACATTTGAGGAAATACTAAAAACTATAACGTGTATTGTCCCAGGCCACCCATAAAAGTTCTCGTTATCCTTAGTTTGGATGCCGAAAAGTCATTTGACAGGGTTGAATGGCCTAGGTTTGGCAGATACAACATTAATTAGGGCAATAGCTAGTTACTCCCAATATGGGTTGTGGATCAAGAATGGCCCAAACAGTTTCCTTTCTGTATAATTCGAGACAACTTGACTTATCTGGGGGTGGCATCTACCAAGAAGTACAATGCTCTTTATAAAGCCAATTATCCTGCCTTATGAAGAAAGCTGGAGCACAATATCCAATTCTGAAGAACACTCCCAATTTCCTTGTTCTTTCTCTCCCAGATAACTTTACCTCTTTCAAAATCCACCCGTATTCTATACTAAATGATTTTTTAAATAATTGGATGCTATCATTCTTCCTTTTTTTGGAGCTATAAAGCACATAAAATTAAAAAAGATAATCTTTGCAAGCATAAAACTAATGGGGGGCTGGCGCTGCCTTATTTCAAACTATATTATTGGGCAACTGGATTACGTACTACTGCACACTTGTTGGATGAAGCTCAATTGCCATTCAATGGTTTATAGGTTGAAACGTGAAGACTGCTTACCATACTCTATAAGAGTGATTATACTATCACCTATACCTGTTAGCAAAGCAGACTATAGGCGTAATACTATCATCAATGACAAGATAAGGATATGGAAACAATTGAGAAAACACTTCAATTTTAAAACGTTCTGCTTTTTACTGCCGATAGCAGCAAACCCGTTGTCCACACTCCCTCCACCATGGATGGGACATTCAACGTCTGGAAAGAAATTGGGCTTTGCAATGGCAGTCTGTACATCGGAGGGACCTTTGCATCATTTCATTTCTTTGGATATCTGCAGTTTAGGAATTCTGTCAAAACACACCTTCTTCACTTTGAGAGGGCCGAACCAGACCAGACCATGCTAAAGAGACTTATAACAACTTTTGCCAGTTCACTTTTCATTAAAAAAAGTGGGGAAAAGAGCTTGGAACCTCATTACCCGTGTGGTAAACGAGCTTAATATATCCCCATGAGTGCTCTACACAGGTTACATTACTCCAAGATTAGGATGCATAGAATGTTACCAGATAGCTCACCCCTGTGTAAAAAGTGTAAATCCACTGAGATTATCACACAGCTATGTCCTACAAGAGTACTAGTGTAACATATTTTATTTCCTTTCCATAATACTGCAAGTTCAGGTGGTTCAGGCAGTATTCAATTTTAATCATTCTGGGAGTATCTGACAAGAATATAAACCTTCTTGTGTATGGTGATGTAACCTTGAAAAAACGTATCCTCTACAAGAAAAAATAAGGTCGGTTCTCTCAAACATTGGTTGGCAAACTTGACAGACACTCCATTTGGAAAGAGTCTGAATTTTCAAATATCTGGCAGCCTTTGCTCTCTTACCTTGATGAAAACCAAGCAACTGAACCAATTATTAACAATGCATTCCTGAGGAGCTAGGGGTGGTTGTGTGAATTTAGCGTCTAGATTGGATGGGTTATGGGAAAGACAGTCTGAATTCTGTACGTTTCCAGCAGAGGCAGCAATGTCCAGCTGGGTTGAAATATGAATGATTATATCAACTTTGGAAAAGTTAAGAGCTGTTAAAAGAGTCATGGTTTTATTTTGTTTTTAGCAGAAATTTTAGTTCGCATCAAGTTTTATTGAAAGTGCTAAAGCTAAAGTCAAACTTGTTAACAAGCTGAGCCTCTTAAGGGACTCTTGGCAGTGACGAAACTCATCTTAACTTTGGTTTTCAGAGAGAAAATCTATTTAAAAAGTTTATTGCTATTTCAGTAAGGTTTTATGCCTAATTCACAGCTCGATTTATATATATTTTTCTTTTTAACATTGGAGAACAAATAAAATGAGCAAAGAGATTTTAATTACGAGTTAGAATTTAACAAATTTAGCTGTGTAGGCACAGTATGAAACTTGACTAAGTTATCTGTCTCTTACCTGGTAAAAGTACATAATTTTTTATTCAGAAATTAAAATTCAAATGTAGTCAAAATGTTTTCTCCCAGATTTACTGAGTTAATTCTAAGTTTGTTTTATCAGTGTGGCTCTCAGGAGAAATATTAAGAGTTATTGGTTAATCTAATTGTAATTTAGACCGAACAGACACCAACAGCCAACAGGTAGATGGATATTTGATTGAGAAATCTAAGAAAAAGCAGCAGAGAAAACTTTAAGAACTCCCAATACGAAATTAAGCTCTGCTTTGTGGACATGGACCACAAACACAAATTAGGACCTTCGCCCTCAGCTCGCCCAATGGCTGATTACCTTACTGCCTGCCCCTGTGTTTCTGACCCTCGCCTGACTTCATACCACATCTTCGCCCATCGGACAGGATTTGTCATCGGAGGAGTGGTGCAGAGAAGCCATCCTGGAACGCTCCAGCGAGGACTCTAAAGTTCACGCGTTCAGAAGTCAAGCAGCTGATTCATTGTCTCAGAGTTGCTCCTGAACATTGGTGTGACCAGTCTTTGGCTCCCACTTGTTTCCACTAGTTTATTAACCTTATAAAATGTGTTCTGTGCTTGGTTGAGTTATCAGATGCCTTGTACTAGACTTTACACACAGTTCTTACTTTTAATCGGCAGCAAAAAGTATAGTGCTTTTAAATTACCAAACCACAATCAAGAAGACTTTTCAAGCTTTGAGTATCACACGATAAATGATTTAAGATTCATTTCAGCAACCTTAAATATAAATGTGACAAATCTACTCCATCCCCTGTCACGTGACCCACCTCTGACTCCTTTACTCGAAGTTGCCAAATGAAATGTTGTAAGGATTATGATTATTGATTAATTAATAATTATAAAAAATATATAATTAAATTTAATAATTCAGAAAAATGATTTCTTATTCAAAAATAATTAATTACGAATAGAAATCAGAGATGTCCTCTGGTGTTGTGATTATGGGCTCAAAGCCCTTAATATTTAAAATTAGTTAATTATCATTAATATTTGATAATTATTAACCAAAACCACACTTGATGTCACTGTTTAATCAACCGCTTCACCGAAGGTGGGGGAACTTTGACCTTTTTTTGACAAATAAATCACTCTTGCATGAAATAAATACAAAAAAAAGCCTTTACCTAACTAACAAGCACTGTTCTACACATAGGGGATAAGAATGACTACATAACAATAATAATAAAAGAAAATATATGCGCATTGAGTGTCTATGAAGATTTTTACAGTTTTATGGACAAAATGTGCAATTTGGGTTAACTTGGAAAGAGAAGCCCTCCTGGTGTGCTGACGTGTCTCGATGGCGGTGATCAGCTGGTAAAACGGTGGGCTGCGCCTTTAGCCACTAGCAGCTGATTGCCCCAAATCTCGAACAAAGGGTCATAAAACTCTGAGGCGGTAACTCAATGGAAAAACTCCAGTAATAAAACTGGGACAAAGGAATGGTCAGGCAAGGCCCAGACTGCAGCTGCTTTGAATGGAGAAACTTTAAAAGTCCAACTCTGACTCCTGGCTGATTTGGGATCAGCCGGACAAAAATATGAACACACACCTTGCTGATTGCATCCGCGCTCCGTGATTCAGCACACTTGCACAGCAAATCAAAACAGTTCAGCATAAAACACTTCAATCAATATTGCCTGCAATAAGTTGATACCTTGGATTAACTACTGGTGACGCTAAATCACCTTAACCATGCCTTACCCTGGCCAGACCTCTAAATGCACCTATCCAATTTAATAGGGAAAAAGAACAAAATTACTTTGAAGTTGATTTCTTTTCATCTAATGCTACGGCTTCTTCTCTCCACCTGCTGAGGATGGGTCATAGGTCTGTAAAAGAAAATAAAAGGGGGGGGGGGGGGCAGAGAGACACACATCTGTGATCAACTCAAAAACGGCAAACTTCTCATCTGTCCAAAACGGGGAAAATATGAAGAACAGTTCAGTCCACTGAATCACCAAAGAGGAAAACTCATGTCCTTGGAAACACTTCTGTGGGTTTTCACCTGCACCGGAGTGTCGGCATGGTCTTCGATCGGTTATGAATCTTCTGACCTTCTTATATCAGACAGATTTCAAGATTTCAAGCTCTTCCGGGAATGGCCGTGTGGAGGAAAAGTTTGCCATTGAGCTTCTTTCCAGATATGCACCCCCGTTGCGTCGTCCTGTGAGACATGCTGGAAATGGCAACGAAAGTTTACTTTCCGCGGGTTTTGTAATCCCGAGTGACGTCAGAGCTGTGACATCTGTCGAACTGTGCATGTCGAACTGTGCAGCCCAGCTGGTCTATCCCATAAAAATGGATGACCCCAACAATGTGTATTAGCCTATAGATAGTTTTGAACTGAAAGAGAACTTGGACAGGTTTTCCTCTCCGCCTGCTCTAACATGTCCGAGCTACCACACCCTGCTGTCGGTTAGACGCCTCCGAGCTCCTCTTCTTCCTCAGAAGCAACACCATTCTGGTGTCTATCTGAAAGAGTGTGTAATAGCAGGTGTCCAACCCTCAATCTAAGTGTGGCCGCAGCCATCTAATCAACCCGGTAACAGACTGTTCCACAATTGAGCCCAATGTACTAAACTTTATGTCAAACTATAGGTCATTTGTCCTTATAATGTGCGTCAGTAAGGATTTTTATCCTATCCTAACAAAAGTGAAAACATTTGCATTTATATTTCATCATTTTGGTGTGTGTGTAAAACTCATCTATAAGTAATAATAAGCAAGGTTATTCGTGACAGAAAATAACGTAATTCATGAAAAGGAAAAGGATTTCAGACTGTGGAGCCTTAGAGTAGTGTTGGGTCTTTTTGGGGGTTGAGAGTGTGCAGCTATATGTTATTGATAATAGATGCAAGGCAGTCATATTGGACTGGTAAAAGGTCAAGGTTGGTAAGACTTTCCCTCATGGAGTTACAACTTCAGGGGATCTTCCTGTAGATTTTTTAAACTTCAAATTTTAATGTATATGTATAAATTAAAAG